>JAODIE010004756.1:0-37410 GCA_027575565.1 Diploeciton nevermanni
TATATGTCCAAAGGGGCGGAGCTTAGGTTGCGAGTGACGTCACGACCACGTGCTCCTGTCAAATTTCCGCGTCTTTTTGAATTTTCTCTCAAAGTAATTGCGTCCGAACTCTGAAATTTTAAAGAGTTTCTTTTTGCTTCACTCTTTAAAGAATGCCATCAGGTTTGGGTCATAATTCAAGAAAATATGGAAATTAGGGGGTATATGTCCAAAAGGGACATATCAGATTTCCGCATCTTTCCTAACTATCTGGCTTATTACTTGACTCTGGAGTTTAAAATTCTGATCAGTATTTTTTGCAGCATTCTAGAAAGTATGCCGCTAAGTTGGTGTCGAAATTCCGAGAATTTTAGAATGGTCAAAATTGGCCTTCTTTTGTAAGTAATAATCTTTTATGACGGTTGCTCTAGAATTCTCTAAAGAATGGTAGCAACTTTGATTTGAATTCTTACTCTATCATTGGTGCACGTAGTTGTTGAATTGTGCATTTCGCTTTGTCGAAATCCAAGTCGTTTGCAATCAACCAAACCATTTCTTGCAACCATGTTGATCCTATAAAATAGAATTATGTAATTTTATTTCATTTGGGATTTAATTTTGCAAGAAATTTGTAAATACTACTACTAAGAGTGATGAGATGACCAAATAGACACGCCGCAGGCAGCAATTGCGCACGGTCATAAATATCACTTTCTCGTGTCAATGCTGCCAGGCGACATTATGCATCTCTTCGAAATGCAGCGCAACGAAGCGAAAGGTTAGAAATTGTTTAAACTTAAACCAAATCTGATTAATTGGCCACACAAATTTATTTACAACCATTTTACATTACGTACCACAAACTATTTATTTTGCGTTTATATTTACAGCGAGAAAGTCCAGCTCATTAATCGAGAAAAGAAATTACAGTAAATACTTTACCTAATTTGGTTTACGAAATCAGCGGCATAGTGCACTTTGCAATTCAGTTTACTCGATGGGTATTGGCTAATATCCATTAGAAATTTCATTTTGTTGTAAAGATAAATTTAATTAAAATACATTTTAGGTAGAAGAACAAAATTATCCCAGCATAATTATATAACAAGGAAATGTCACTTTTATGTCTACAATCATAACAATCTAACGTAACTAGGTTCATTCAATTGAATGTTTGAATACATTGTGGCGCAGGCTTGTTGCGCCTGGGTACATTGAGCATGACTTTCGCATTGTGGCGCATTAAAGTCAGCAATGCAAGCAGTGTATGCACTTTATCAATTTCAGTAAATGTTGAGCATTAGTTTGCATAACATGCAATTAGTTACTTCAATATCACTTTAAATCATATAGCAATAACACTTTAGAATCACTTAAATTACTAACCTGTTTTCGGATAACTTATGACCCAAACATCATCTTCTCTTATATCAGCATCCATAATTTCTCTTGCCATGTTGTGGAAATTCTCTGGTAAAAGCAATCTTCCTGGTTTGTACTCCCAAAAGCTTTTCTCGTACCCGAATGCTTCATCTAACATGGCAGCATGGGGGCCTTTTAACAAGGTTTTTGTAATCTCCTCGTCACTCATTGCACTCACGTTATATTTTAACAATCTTCGGAGTAGAAAAGTTTCACTTTTCTATCTTGTTCACCAACTAGTGGAACTTACAGTAAGCAGTGCTTCTATAGTCTAATCAACCGCAAGGCTCAGCAATGAAATTTAAAGAAAATTCTCAACCTCTGCTGCGAGTACAACCAAAGTGGGGAAAATCCACAATAAAATCGTCACCAAATGCACTAAGCATGGTAACTTTCTTTGCTTTAGCACAAAATTTTTCTCTGATTTCTCTGGGTTGCCTATACAAATGGTAACTATGAGAAAAAACAGTACAATCCCAGAGTTACAGCAACGTATAATTCTATAATGTATTTTCTCTTCGTAGAAACACATTAATCGCTTTTGTTATGTCTACAATTCCAGCGAGGCAAAAAGAAGGCAACAAACAGTTAGAAAATAGTTTAACAAATTTAAGTATTAAACTTAAGTAACCAAAATAAAATTAGAACAATTCGAGGTCTCCACATGAAACATGATAAAAATCATACAAAACGAATAAATTAAGTTAATTACAAGGACCTTGTTGGATGTTGATAATTACAAGCGTGTTATATAAAATGATTCAATCGAGTTTTACCCTAATTAGATCATTCACGAATTGAAACGCGTAGCTAAATAAATGTACATTTCATTAGTGTTTTTTAAAGAAAAATAACCGATTACTATAATCTGTCAAAAACTCTGTATTTTGAACCGAATGTTTTATCCATCGGTCGAAGATATCAATTACATCTGCACACATCTGTGCTCTATAATTACCAACAATTCCTGCTCTTGTAAAATGCCCTGTGTCATTCTGGCACAGTCCAAATTGCTTGAGAAAACTAGTGACAGACTCAAAATGTCTCTCGTTGATTTTACGTACTCTGTCATACTTTAAATGCTGAACTAGTTTATGTCTATCGGAGTCAGTCAGAGGTTTGTTGAAGAATTGAGCAAAACGTTGGATACTAGCACCTAGGTCTTTTTTCATCTCTTCGTAGGTGATGTAGAAGATGTTTGGTGAATTGCGTTTCGTCCAGTAGCTTAAGACGTTTGTCCAGTAAGGACAGTAGTTTACTAGAGCAAGAAAATTGAATTTGAAATTAGTATTCTAACTTAATTCATAGTTATTTATTTGCGGAACTAATCAATTAATGTTTGTATTAAACAAATATTTAATTAAAGTAAATTGCTGCAATTGGTTAATTATAAGGGAAAGTGAGATTAGTAGTAGGAATTAAATAATTTGAGATAATTACATCGGTTTGTGATGAACAGCTGCCAGAATGTCTCGAAATTTCCTTGATATCCTTCGACAATGGAAGAATGATGAAAGTAAGAGACGCAAGTGTCTTTTGGATTACGTGCAACATGAATGATCTAAGAATTAAAAAGTGACACTAAAATTATGCAATTTGCTGGGAAATATTTCAAAGATTGTTTCTTTGGCAAATGAAATCTTCTCATGCATGGAAATTGATTCAGAGATTATTTATGTAATAATTTTACACCTACTTTAGGCTTCCGTTGAAATGTCCGTATCTGCTTCGGTAACATTTCCCAAGGAAGGTGAGTTTTGATAAATCTAGGCCGCTTTGCTTCCTTTACCAATTGAATCGACCTGCAGATTGGATTATTTGCCATTGGACTGTCACTCTTAACGTGATTCCTGAAGTCGAATATAGTACAATACCTACAAATTGCTTACAATTGAGACAGGTTAGTTACACTTGGAGTAGGTCCAGCTAGCTCACTCTAAATATGGTACCCGAAAAGGAAGTGGTGCTTCGATGCCTTCATAATCGAAATCATTAGCGATACACCAGGCGATTTCACTTGTCCATGTGCTGCCTTCGGTAAAAGTCTGTGAGTAGCTGTGAGACAGTTCTAACCTTACATACCTGTAATGAATATTTAATTTAAAAATATAGGTTAGGAGTTGATAGAAGAGTTTGATTGATTTACCTGTTTTTGGAAAGCTGGTAATCCAAACATCATCATCAAACACCTCGAAATTGTCGATTTCTGGCCAAAACTCAGCAAAACTTTGTGGTAATGTACATCCAGCATAATCACGGCTTGGTGACCGATAATTGTGTGCGTAGTATTTGTTGGAAAGCATTTCTAATGTGGCTTCACTGAGCAAAGCATAGCGTTGTGAAGTTTGAGGCTTTTCTGAATCTTGTGCTCTCTCTGCCATCTTGAAAGAGTCCTTTGCACTTTTTAGGAATGCCCAACTTTTTAAGACTTTTTATTATGTTGTAATATGTACTACAACTTTTATCTTTCCAGTCTCGTGCCTTGAAGTAGCAATACACTTGCGTTCGATTAGCGCTTGCCCGCTGGCGCATCACCGGCAACAGTCTTGTGTTGTTTGCTGTTGTTGGTGCAAAAAGGCGGCACCGGTGTCAAAAGTGCGACGTTATCTAAGTTCACAACCGTTTGACGACTGAGATTTGTGCGTCGCACGCGCTTCGCGCAACTCGCACACTTTCCATGAGTGGGTCTTAACGGCAGCCTTGAGCTGATATTAGAGGAGACGATTTATGAATGTTTACATTCACACATACGCACTCGGCACGTCATTTTCATATCGTGCCGCGTTACACTTTTGTGTGCACAGGAGTGGCATTGATCGAAGAATATTTTGCAAGCACACAGTATACCGAAATTCGACACTGATACGCACGCAGCGAAATGTGAATGGACGCACACCGAAACACTTAGGTAGCTTGCGACTTCAAAGCATATTTATTTATTGATCGCTTTTGCCATATTTAGTCTTAGTGCAAACGGCAGAAAAATCCACAGTATGCAGTTGAAACCCTATTAGAAAGTTAGAGATTGCCACCCGTAGATTGGTCCAGGTGATTAGACTGATGAATGAAGTCTTGGCCAGTTCAGAGTTCGAATTTAAGAAGTTCCGGAAACTCATCTCTTTTACAAAGATGATATAGGCCTTCTCAGTGTCATTTTAGGGTTAGAAATTAACGTAATCTAAATGACTTTTTCAAAATTGTTTTTTTCTTCTTAGGTCTATTCTTTCTATGGGCTCTTGGCATACAGATGAACCTTATCAATGAGGTATCTCCAATTTTAAGCTCTACCTCTGGAATATTTAGCACCTCTACAGATATATTAACAAAACTACAAAGCAATAATTATTTATGACGAATGAAGTCTTAAGGATGTTCTATATTTGGGTGTGGAATAGGAAGAAGATTTAATCCGTCTATAGTTTAAACGTAGGTTTGATTTCTTCAAGGTAACTCATTTTATGTAGAAAAAATATTTAAGCTTCACACAACGCAACTGGGTGACACCAAACAATAATTATTTATTAATTGCCTCTGCACATAGTACATTAAATTTTTGGATTAGATAAATTGCGTGGTTGCCGCAGGCTTGGTAACTAATTCTCTCCGCATGACCCAGTGCGAGGCAACCAGTGATAATCTCAGGATTCATTCACACATTAGTATAATAAACGCGACAAATAGAACTGCAGCAATGGGAACGACGTGTACAGTGTTGAGTGGCACCATATTTACGCATTGCTTTAAATGTCCATCGACGGTGTACGTGCCTTTCTCTTAAATTTCCTAGGCGTATAAAATCAACCGAGTACGAAGTGAGTGCTGCTGGATTTAAGTTACAGCTAGAGTCGATATGCAAAAATAACACTGTACAGACATGTGTATAGTGGATATGTACAGCACAACTCACATGAGGACATGGTGATATGCCTCAGTTTCTTACATTCCTTACAGGTTACTATAGTGTTAGTATATAATGTCAAATATTAAAAACTCAGTTTCTGTTTCTATTCAACTGGAGCGTATTGCATAAAAGGATTTTTTTTTGTCAAATTGTTACTTTGGCAACACCGTCATATTCATTTTTTCTCTCTTAAAACACTCTAGAGCATGGTTTAGTTTAGCAATAAGACAACTTATTGCAAATTGCCATCACTTCGCTTTGTACAAATAAAGTTTTTTTTTTCAAGTAGACTTGAAACATTAAATAGTTTTAGCATCGGTATTAAAACAATAGATTACAATCATTGCCTTACAAATCCCCTAGGTTGTATTTCTGCTATGAGGCACACAGCACATCAGCTGCATTCAATAGAATACAATTATCCTTGCATCTGACAAATCCAAGTAATAATGTAGCCCAATCTTGTACTACTTTACCATACGCTACACTTATTAGTCGGATTCATCGGAGACCCTAGTTTGCAGTTGAACGCCTTGGCAAAGTCCCAGGAGTTGGATAGAGGTCCCAATACGCGAATTGGTCCAGGTGAGTGGACACTAGAGCGGATCTTTGTTAAGGCGTCTTCGGGGCGCATTGATCCACACCAGATTTGGGCGTAGTTAAGAAAAAAAAGTTGGTCATGTGTGAGGTTCAATCCTGGTAGATCTGGTTCTTCTCCATGTTGCGCTACCCATTTTCTATATGCCTACAGAGTTAAAAGCAGACATAAAATTTACACATTTAAAAAATTCCCGAACTATTATGAAGTTTCCTACTTTGAAAGATTGCTTTAATCCACCATTATCAGCTATATTTTCACCTTGGGTCATACGTCCATTAACATAAAGATCAACCTCATCAATGAGGTATCTTGAGTATTGGTCTATGATACATTGAGCTCTATCTCGGAATGCACGTATCGTGACGTTATTCCACCATTGCATCATATTGCCATCCTTGTCAAACTGCCTTCCTACAGAAAACAACACACTATACCATATTGCAACATTTTATGGATTGCTACTATTTACAACGTTTTAAATCTTCTATGTTCACAACTCAGAGATTATAACCGTAATAAAGTGTTTATTACCTTTATCATCAAAGCCGTGCGTGATTTCGTGCCCGATAACGACACCGATACCACCGTAATTCAGCGACTTTGGAAAATGTTGGCTGTAAAACAGTGGCTGTAAAATTCCTGCTGGGAATACAATGTCGTTTTTGTTTGGATTGTAGAATGCGTTGACTACTGCTGGTTCCGTGGACCATTTGTCTTTGTCCACGGGTTGTCGGAGTTTATTCAGGTTTTGTTCGGCGTCAAATTTCAGAACGTGAAGAATGTTCTCCATGAAGGTTCCTTTTGAAATATTCAACTGCAAAAAATAACTCAGTAACGTTGAAGTTAAAGTTTAAGGAACTTACACTGGTATATTCTTGAACTAAAGCATATTTATCGGTAATAAGTTGCGGATAGCCAATGCGCTCATTCATGGCATCTGCTTTTTCTTTTGCAACTGCCCGGGTTTCATCATCCATCCAATCGTTATCCGCTAGGAGGTCGTTGAAGGCTTCGCGAATTGTGTGGATCATTGTCAAAGCTGTTTCCTGAAACATAAATAACTCGCCTTTAGTTTCAATTTACCTGTTTAGATTACTGGCTATACTTTGCTCTCGTGATTGAAGTTATCTTTAATAAATAGAGCACCAACTGCCATTCCTAGCTTCTTATTGGTCCACTCTACGCACTGAGACCAGCGATGTCTCTCACTCAGGATCCCCAGTAGAATCTTCCTGAACTCAATGCGCTCTCGCTGGTAGTCATCAATCATGTGTGGCACTAATGCCATTAACAATCTCCACAGGACATAGTTGTGGATTATTCTTTAAAACAAACTCAATTATTATACCCAACTAAATAAATTGCTTCAATTTATTCTAACCTTCTATCTGTCTTCGCCAATATTTTCCCCATTTCGATAAAATACGACAGGCCATATGCAACCACCTGTTCATTGTCAGTAATATCCGCTTTCAAAAACGTCTTCAGATACAGCCCCCAATTAATTTGCGGCACAATACTTTGTAACTTTCTTAAAGTCATCTTCTTGTAAATAGCGCTAGTGTCATGTCTATCTGCTTCCGGAAGTGAAGCATTTGCCATCTCCTTTTCAAACTCAACAATCTGCATTAATTCGTCAGCTGCTGTTGTTTTATTAGCTCCAAGAAGTAGAGCGATATTGGTCATGTAGGTATGATAAGCCTGAAGGTCTCCTTCACTGCTGCCTTTCAAATAGTAGTCTCTGCTGGGTAGGCCCAGTTGCATTTGGTCCAGCTGGAAATAAATCCTGATTAGGTAACATGCAGATGTGGTCAGCATCAATTGAATTGCACAAATATTTTTGATAGTGTTCATTTGCTGATATGAATTAATTGCATTGCATTGCATTAATGAATTAATTGCATGCGTTTTGGATAGCTGTAGTGTGGTGGGCTACTTCTTACTTTGTGCGCACCTGGATGATGTTAATTGAGCTGTTTTTGTCGTCCGGTCCCACCCATTGCTCGATGAGAATGCCCTCATTGTGAATGCCACGGATTTTACCGAGCAGTTCTTCAATGCTGAAGGAAGGCGCTTCCCAGTCTGGGGTGGCAACTGGCCATCCACCAAGGTGCTGCAGCACTTCCCTTAGAGGTGTATCACTAATTTTTCTTATTTGATCTGGAACAATGTTAACATTCTATTAAAATTTGCGATAATTGGGTTAGACTAGTTGCTTACGGATATCCATGCAGGAAGTGTAGAAAATTTTAGCTTTGATAGTAGCTTCATTATCATCAGGTGCTATTGCTTCTTCCAGAACACCTGTGAATACATAATTAAAACTCATTAGAAATAAGTAGAGCTGGTATTGGTTGAATGAGGGACCTTTTAGAATAACTTGTAACTGATCAGCCATCACTTCAAAAGTGCTGATTGAACTCCTATCTTCGGGGATCATGTGCTTTTTATTCCACGTGCCGCATGCATATTGAAAGAAGTCTTCACACGGGTCAGCATCGTGGTTCATTGCTGACATCAGGGACGCAGCTGTAATCAAATTAATTATATTCAGAAGTAATTCTCATTTTCAAGCAAACATGCATTTTTAACCATGCAAATTTTTTCATGAATTTCATGAAAACTTAATACTACTGCCTCTATATTATTAGCCTTGCAAATAACTTTTTTCCAGGTGGTTATTAATGTAATGCAATCATCTTCTAATTTGTTGTCTAAAGTCAATCACCTAAACTCAATCTCTAAGATGAGACTAATATCAATTTGAGGAAAAATTCTGGAAATGAAGTACAATTTTCTTTACTCTTCGCCGTAGTTAGCTACTCTAATTGAAATGCTGGCAAATTCATTTATGATTTCAATTTGAGCAGTTGCCGACAGAACGAAACCAATATATAAACTTAATTGACGGCTTGCTGATGGACTTTCCGGCAATAAAAACAAGATTTGAGAATTTTAAAATTTAAACTTTAGCTTGTCCTGAACGTGAAAGTCATTTAAAAGAAAAATTCAGTTTATAGTAGCTTTTCTTATTAGTAGATTTGGTGTGTTGGAAGAATAAAATTGATGTTTGGATAAAGATAAAAATGTCACGGAGGCAAAAAGATCGAAACACTTTTGAGTGAATGAAAATTTAATAGGTTGACTCGAGGGAAAGGTCAAAGCGGTGCTTATCGAACGTCAAAATCAATATGTTATCAGCGGTGCGCCGAGGAAACTAGCTTCGAGTTCAATTTAGTTTAAAAGGCGGAAATTGCATTCTCGCTTTCGCGACATTGCCACTCGCATCAGGACGGTCGGTAGATTTCATTTTATAGTAACTAACGAAGCACTCGCTTTGTTCCTCGTAAAACAGAGATGAAGTGAAGCGAGCCGTGGTTGACAATCAAATGAAGTGGAAATAAAATGTTGGAAATTGTGTTTTAGAAATGGTTCAAGTCTTACCTGTCCGTACGCATTCTTCTGTGAGGCACACTTTTCTTTGCTTTTCTAGAAAAGAAACAAATATTACAAGTGATAATGTTTTCTGAGAACCTGTGATTTATGTTTTTCTTGTCCTAATTAGCCTAAATAGTACATCTTTGGATGCGTAGGAATGCTACGCGTGGCATTAAATCTTTTGCAATTATTGTTCGCGCACCGGTTGCGTCGCGTGGAAAGTGGTTCTTCCCAAATATGTGCGTGTGCGAAACGCAATTAATTTGAGGAATTGCAAGCCATATTATAGCATATTCAATGAAGGCAGACACCAACTTTCGGCACTGGCCCACCAGCACCTTTACATGCAATCTTCAATTGATTAAAATTTCTTTTCTTCGAAGTAGTGCAAAATTAATCAATATGAAAGTTGCACTTAACAACAGATAATCTTCATTTCTCTACTTTGGCGCAATCAACTACTTAATAAAGTTTGTACCCAACTTACGTGTATTTGAACATTGCTGATTCTGTACAGTACTAACAATAATAAACAACGCAACGATGAGAATAAAAACCAACACGATGAAAGCGGCAAGCAAACAACGCTTTTTGGCGCGTTCAACCTTGCCGGGCAGGACTATGGTGCGCGTGCCGGCGGCGGAGACCTGCACCACCGTATTGACGGTAGGCGCGCCAGGGAGTAGCGGCGCTTCCTGCAGGTAGCCGTTGTTGGCGGCTGCCACCGGAGAGTCCTTCCAGCCATCGCAGACGGTCGCGACGCGATCGTTTAGTGGAATCGGGCCGTTGTTTGCGTCGTGCGCCGGCGACGACTGCCGGTTGTTCATTATGGCTGTGGGCTGCGGCGGTCAAGCGACGGCGGTGACGGAGGCGGCAAGACGCGGCTCAGGACATAACCTCGCATCGCCAGACGGCATGTGTGCAGAGTGAGGCGGTAGCGACGTTACGATGTGAACTGCGGGCCGGCGACGTAAACACGCGGATCGATGTGATCGCTGTGCTATTGTGGCGGCGGCGCGGAAAGTGCGGCGTGTGGTGTCGGCTTGCGACTGACCGCTGTACCGCCGCTCGCGACGTTTTTATCTGTGCCCCGTGAGCGAAAGCTGTGCCGGTAGCAAAGAGACTTTTCGTATTTCTTTACTTTTTTGAAAAAAAAAATCAACTAAAATGCAATGCCAAAGTTTCTGGAAAATACAATTTAAAGAGATACTATCTTTTATTCTCAAATTCCAATTTTCCATTCTGTGCACTCAATGTTGCACTTTTATTTCTCCTATATTTATTAACTTTACACAAGCCACAACAATAACTTCTATTCACAGCCAGCTTTGCGCTTATTCACTCCGCGCACAATCCATGTCGTCGGACGCTGATATAATGATATAATCTGCTCATCATATGTGCGAGCGCGGACTTTGTTGTTCTTTCTGCGTCGCGCTCCGGTGACGGCGGCAGGCGCGCTGTATTGAAATTCACAAAGGAGGCATGCGAGCGTAAGTTTCTGGTTGAATTTGCGTTCATCGGGGCGTCCTGTAATTCTGTGAAAACTTTTATCAGCGTATAGCACTTACGCCCAATATCGACTCAATATCATTTGAAAGCCTTACTCGCGAAACGAAAATTCGCAACGAGTGATTCAAAATTGAGTTCAATCGATTGCACATTCATCGGTAAAATAGAACTACCAACGGATGATAATACTAAATTTGATATGTTTGAATTGCTTAGGAAAATTGGACAAAGGTGTTTAGTTACTACAACAAATATCCTTGTGTGTATATTATATATATATATTTATTTAAAATAATAAATTCATACAGCAATAACTTAAAGATTAAATCATCTACACTCTTTCTGAATCAAAAGGGTTGGAGTTAATACCCTAATGCTCAATTTATGACCATGCTGGAAGCAAGAGTTGATTTTCAAGTCCTTCCACGCTCACAACTAAAATCCAATCGCGAGTCCTCCTTTCGCATATTGGTTTGAGCAAGAAGAAGATAAAAATGCGAAATTTATGAATAAGAGAGAAGAAAGAAAATAAGCATATGGCTGTACGATGTACAAGACAGTACAAAATATCGCGCTTTAAATCACATTTCAAAACTCTAACCTAGTCTTTTTTATGTGCAGTTCTCAATTTGTTTGTCTAATGGCACATTCCTGAGCACATTATTGATATTTCTAAGGAGTGGACTTCTTCCACAACCGCATCGGTTACGGAAATCGTCCAAATCTAATGCCCATATCATACCACCACCTAGGCCCCATTCTTTGATCAATTCACTCTGAAATCAACAAAATGGTGAATACACTTTGATAGAAAACAAATTAGAATCTAAATGTTACCTTTCTTCTGAGATCAGCGATATCATCATAAGACACCCATTGATTTCCACCGTATGCATAAGGTCCGATTCTTCCTTCTGGATCCCTAACAACTTTCCAGCTAGACCTCTTCACCTTATCGCAAATCTCGTAGAAGGCTAGGAAACCACCAGCTCTGGTAAACTCACCAGCTTCTCCCGGTCCATAAGATTTTGCGTTGAGTCCATGTGCATTTGTATCAGCCAAGGAGAATGACTGGCCATACAATGGCATACCAAGAACCAATTTCTTAGGATCAGCTCCTAGTTCTATCCAGTAGTGGATTGTATAGTTCTACGAAAGCAAAAATACATTAAATCAACAATAGAAAACATATTATTACTACTTACAATGTTGAAGTAGTCGTAGTCATCTCCAGGATAATAATACAATGGCGCAACATGTCCAGTCTTCTTATCCCACTGTCCATGATAATCGTAACACATCACAGCAATCCAATCAAAGTTCTGACTCAAGCTAGGAACGTCATAACCTGCGTCGATGACAGCCTTGCTTGGAGATACAGCAGCAGAAAGCAACCAACCGCGAGGGTTGAAAGCAGCACGCAGTTCACTAACGAAAACAGCAAATGCAGCTTTATCAGAATCTGGACCTTGGTCACAGTTGACCTGCCAGCACTTGGGGTACTCCCAATCAAGGTCTAAACCATCAAAGTCATATTTTTCAATAAATCTCACTACATCTTCAATAAACAAAGCCCTAGATGCTGGGTTATTGACCAATCTAGAATACTTATTACCAAGGGAATCATTCCATCCACCAATAGCAATCAATACTTTGATGCCCTTCTTTTTGTAAGCCACTACTTTGTTATAAAATTCATTGTCAATATCAGCCCAAGAGTCATGAGTCTTGATTGTTAATGAATTCGGGTCCAAAACAGCAAAACCATAGGTGATGTGTGTACAAAGGTCAGCATCAATATCACTTGGCAGATATTTACCTTCTCCTTGCCTATACCATGCCCAGTTTGTGAAGTAACAAACGACCATCTTTTCATTGTCAACAGAACCTGGCTTTGTTGGTCGTGTCGTAGTGATCCTATTTGGTTTGTATGTTGGACGAAAAGTTGTAACTTCTGTGTCAGGTTTTGTGCTCATTGTTGGTAAAAAAGTTTGAGTGACTTCTTCAATAGCAGGTGCACCCTGTTGGCATTGAGAATTAGCGGGCCAGTCACAGTGATCTCTGGACCAATAGAGACCACCGGCACAACGTTGCAGCCGGAGATCACCATGGATACAGAGGTAGTAAGCATTGCAGTCAGTTTCATGAGCTTCAAAGAGGTTACCTCGGCACGGTTGATTTTGTGCGCTTGGAATTTGTCCTGGTTGTACAGGATCAATTGTCTGCACAGGTTGCACTGGTTGGATAACCATTGGAGGCTGAGTATCAGGTTTTTGCCATGATGGATGAGTTGTAGATTCTGGCTTCCACCAAGTAACAGGTTCAGTTGCAGCTGCTGGTGGTTTTCTAGTAGTTTGCATACCACTTTCACTTTGATGTGGTTCTTCTAAAATACACTGGGGTTCTGGTTTGGAGTAATCTCTCAAAACCCTGTTGATTGTCTTCAACAGTGGATAAGTCTCGCAGTTGCAAAGATTTCTAAAGTCGTCGAGATCCAAAGCCCAGATCATACCACCACCGAGACCCATGGATTTCACATATTCAGATTTGTGTCGAATCATGTCACGGTCATCAAATGATACCCATTGATCTCGGAGATAAGCATAGGGTCCAATACGTCCTTTACGGTCACGGACAACCTTCCATCCCTTATTTTTAATGTTCTGACAAATTTCGTAATAGGAAAGAAAACCACGGGCGCGAGTTTGGTCACCAGCTTCACCACCACCATAAGTTGGAGCATTAAGCCCATGATCATTCACTTCAGCTAGAGAGAAAGATTGGCCGTAGGTTGGCATGCCAAGAACAAGTTTCTTGGGATCAGCACCCTTTTGAATCCAGTAGTTGATAGTAGCATTCTAAAATACATCAAGCAAACAAACTGTTAAGTCCCTTCATTTTAAAATTGATTGAGGTTCTTACAGTATTGAAAGTAACATCGGTATCTTCTGGATGAGCATACATTGGAGCAACATGTCCAGTAACTTTGTCCCATTGACCATGATAATCGTAGCACATGACCGCAATCCAGTCCAAGTACTGAGAAAGAACAGGTACTTCATAACCAGCGTCAATAACTCGTCTGCTTGGTGAGACAGCAGCAGACAATAACCATCCTTTTGGTTTGAAAGTTTCGGATAATTCTTTAACAAAAGCTCCAAATGCAGTCTTGTCTGAATCAGGACCCTTGTTGCAATCAACCTGCCAACACTTAGGATACTCCCAATCAAGATCCAAACCATCAAAACCATGCATTCCGATAAAGTCTACAACATGGGCAATAAATCTTCTCCTGGCCGATGGATTGTTGACTAGTTTAGAGTATTTGTCACCCGCGGAATCATTCCAACCACCGATGGCAATCAAGACTTTGATGCCTTTAGCTTTGTAAGCAGTGACCTTTTCGTAGAATTCTGCATAAAAACAACAGAAATATTATTAGAGCACTAAATAAAAGATTTGGAGTACTGCGCTACTTACTGTTATCAAAATCAGCCCAAGTATCATGTGGTTTAACAATGCCTTCATCTCCATTAAGAACAGCAAATCCATAGACAATATGAGAACACAAATCAGGATCAATATCGGATGGTAGATACTTTCCATTGCCCTGTCTGTACCATGCCCAGTTTGTAAAGTAACATACAACTTTGTATTCCGAGTTGGGATTATAGTTAAGAACTTCTGTACTAGCATTAGGTTTCATTGGCTTCTGCTCAATCTCTGAAGTAGTTTCAATTAACTCATCTTCTTCAACAACAGCGGCTTCTTCATGGGACTGCTGGGGTCCAGCTAACTCAGCAGCAGTTGGTGCAGGTCCCAGGACACGTCTGATTGTAGACAACAGTGGATGTCTACCACCACCGCATGTATTTTTGAAATCATCCAAATCCAAAGCCCAGATCATACCACCTCCAAGGTTCATCTTACGGATGTATTCAGACTTATGACGGATCATATCTACGTCATCAAAAGAAACCCACTGTTCGTCGTTGTAGGCATATGGGCCAATACGCATTTTAGGATCATTTATAACAGTCCATCCACGGTTCTTAATACGATCACAGATTTCATAATAAGCGAGGAAACCAGCAGCACGGGTGAATTCACCTGCTTCACCAGGACCAGAAGCCTTAGCGTTGAGGCCATTGTTGTCTCTCTTTTCCAAACTGAAAGATTGGCCATAAAGTGGCATACCCATGACAATCTTTCTACTGGGCACACCTTTAGAGATCCAGTAGTTGAGGGTGTAGTTCTAAATGAGAAATGACAAGAACAAACAATAATTAAAGCGATGACATAGGATATATTTATTAAATGATCATTGCTATTTGTCTTTAGTAGATTTGGATGAAGTAGATTTAGATGATGTTGGATCCGCTTTTTCTGACAATTTCTTTTCAGGTGGTTTAATATCTTTATCTCCACCGGGAACTTGAGTTATCACCCTGATGCCATGTAGATATTTGATCTCGTTAACCAGTGTGCTAGTAACTACTTGATGTTGTTTGACCATAGGCAACCCACTAAATAATCCAGATTCCACAAATACTTCATAAATGGCCCCGGAACCATTGGAAAGGTCTCTGACTTTAATTACAGATTGATCACCAAATTTTTTACGGAGTGTTTCAACTAAATTCTTCTCTAAAATTACTTTCTCTGTGTATTTAAAGCGGACTAATTGTGGACGAATTGATTTGATCACGAAGCTCATCAAATGTGTCGCCATTTTGTTAAACAGTGGATGATTAAGACACAAAATGATTTAGATGATGTTGATACAATTTGATAAGAATGTTAATTGACAGTTGAGTGACACTATCATTAATAAACAAAAACAAGTGAACTTACAGTGTTGAAGAAAGTGACTTCATCCTCAGGATGCACATACATTGGCGCTACATGACCAGTCTGCTTATCCCACTGTCCATGGTAATCATAGGTCATCACAGCAACCCAATCCAAAGCCTCAGCTAAAACTGGCACATCGTATCCAGCGTCAATCACAGTTTTACTGGGCGAAACAGCAGCAGAAAGCAAAAGTTCCTTAGGCTTAAATGCGGCGTGTAATTCTTTGACAAAGGCACCAAACGCGGCTTTATCAGAATCAGGTCCTTTCTTACAGTCAACCTGCCAGCATTTTGGATATTCCCAATCAAGATCCAAACCATCAAAGTTATGTTTTTGAATGAATTCAATCACATTGCTGATGAACCTAGCACGAGCAGATGGAGAGTTGACCAATCTTGAGTACTTATCGCCTTGGGAATCGTTCCATCCTCCAATAGCAATTGTAACTTTAAGACCTTTTTTTTTGTAAGCAACAACCCGCTCGTAGAAATTGTTATCAAAGTCAGCCCATGAATCATGAGGCTTGATGATGAGATCAGAATAGTCCAAAACAGCAAAACCATAGACAATGTGAGTACATAAATTGGCATCGATGTCTTCTGGGACGTATTTACCGGCACCTTTACGGTACCAAGCCCAGTTTGTAAAATAACAAACAATCTTATAGTGTCCACTTTGTGGTTCGAATGGCACTTCAGGCACGTATTCAGTTGTAGTTGTAGGAGTTGGTGGTTTCTTGGTTGGACGGATTGGGTGACCACCTTCAGATGGATCGGTTCCAGTTGAACCAGCTGTACATTTCGCATTGTCGGGCCAGTCACACGTTTTACGTTCCTATTTAAGCATGGAAATAATTTAATCAGAATACGGAATTAAATTTGAAGGACTGAACTTACGCTGTTCCAGTGCAAACCGTCAGCACACTCAAACATGTTATATTTACCCCACATACAAATCAAGTACTTGGAACAATCTCCAATGTACCCTGCAAAAGTGCTAGATTCACAAGCATCTCCTTCACTGGCAATGGTACCATCGACCAACTTACTAAACTTGTCACTTTCAGCAGCAGCGATGTTCTTACGGTTGTTACACATGATTCTATATCCCCAATCGCATCTCTGTTCTTCAGCATGCCACTGTAGACCTGGGGCACATCTTTGTGATACCAGATTACCATTAACACAGACATAGAAACTGTTGCATTGTTCATGGGTATAATATTGACCGCTGTTGCAAGTTTCGGTGGGTTTCATATCATAGAGAGGTTTCTTTGTAGTAATCATCCATGATTGAGTCGTTGTACGTCCAGTTGTTGTTCTTTGAGGAGTAGGTTTTATTGTAGTAGGTCTCCACGTAGTCTCAATTGGATCAGCTTGCATTTGAGTTCTTTCGCATTTAGAATTCAATGGCCAATCGCAGATGTTGCTCTCCTTATTCCAGTGAAGACCTCCAACGCAATACTGCTTCTTGAATTCGCCCAAGATACATCGGTAATAAGCATTGCAGTTTTGTGGATCTGCTTGGTATTCGTTTCCAGCGCATTTTCTTGATGATTCGCCAGATGATTCTTCAGATGAATCTTTATCAGGCATGATAACAGCTGGTGGTGGCACAGTTGTGGTAAATGTGGGACGAACAGTGGTTACTCTAGTTGTAGTAGTTGTGGGATGTTGGGTTGTTGTTCTCTTTTGAGTAGTACTTTCTGGTACCCACCAAACTGTAGAAGTTTTTTCTGTAGAAGTCCAAGCTGTTTCAGTGCTAGACGCTCCACTATCAACTCCAGTGGTAACACTTGGAGGTACAGGGGTAACAGGAGCAGATGGTTTGGTACAATCATTTACAGCAGGGGCATTTGAAAGTCCCAATCCACGGTTTATAGCCTTCAAAAGTGGAAATGTGCCTTGGCAGCATCTATTGGTAAAATCATCCAAATCCACAGTCCAAGAAACAATACCTCCAAATCCAGCATCTTTCACATAGCGAGCCTTCTCATAAGCAGAGTCTGGACTATCATAACCAACCCATTGGTCAGCATAGTAAGCGTAAGGTCCAGATGTGTCCTGACCAGTACGCCAATTCTGCTTAACTCTATTACAAATCTCATAATATGCTAACATGCCAGGTTGTTTTGTATACTCGCCAGGTTCTCCAGGACCAATAGAAAGAGAACCCACTTCATGAGAATCACTCTTACCCAAGGTAAAAGTCTGTCCGTAGAAAGGAATACCCATTACAAGTTTATCTCTAGGAGCGCCTTGTTCAACAAGATAATCCATCGTATATTTTGAGGAATATTGGGGATAGAGTTCGCCTGGTCTGCTGTTGAAGGGACTGACATGCCCAGTTTGCATCTCCCAGCTTCCATGGTAATCATAAGACATGACTGACATGAAATCGAGTTCATTACTTAGTGTTCTCATGTCGTAAGCAACATCGATAACTTCTTTATAACCGGAGATAGCAGCAGCGAGGATTAATGGAGGACTTTGTTTATCAAACTCGCTTTTTAATTCTATTGCTAGTTTACTAAAGTTGGGCTTATCACTAGCTGCACCACGATTGCAGTTACTCTGCCAGCAGACAGGATAATTCCAGTCAAGATGCAAACCATCAAAATTGTATTTTCTGAGGAAGCTGACTGCGCCTACAACGAATTTTCTTCTAGCGCTCCCGTCGCTCACAAGGCGAGAGTATTTGTCACCTGAGGAATCTGTCCAACCTCCAAGGGAAAGCAAGACTTTTACATCATGAACTGCAGTAACTCTACTGTACAAATCTGTAAGCAAAAAATATATAATTACATGCCATTTTTATAAGATTAAAATTAAAACTCTTACTATTTTCGAGATCAGCCCATAGATCGAACTCCTTTATCAACAAAGATTCTGGATCCAAAGTAGCAAAAGCATACACTACGTGAGTACAAAGTTGGGCATCTAAATGTTCAGGCACAAATTTTCCATCTCCTTTGCGGTAAAAAGCCCAATTGGTCAGAAAACAAACAACTTTTGGACTTTTATCTAACACTCTTTCATTCCTCAAGATGGTATCCAATGATTTAGGCATATTTTGGGCATGCATAGTCTGCCCCGGTTTGCAAACATGAATATCAGCTGTCTCACAATGACCACTTGCCGGATTGAAGAAAAGGTTACCGTTGCAGAACATGTGGTAAGAAAGACTATTACGGCAAATAAAATAAGCAGTACAATCCCGACGATCACTATAAAGTCCATCAATATTGCAAGTACCATGTGGTTCTGGCAATTGTTCTTCTTCTTCTTCTTCTTGGGAATAAGTTTTTTCTTCATTCAATCCACGTCTGACTGCTTGAAGCAAAGGCCACTTCTCACCACAAAGACCTTTAAAGTCATCTAAATCTGTTGAATATACAAAAATACCTCCCAAATCCATTTTCTTTAAGTAATAAATCTTTCTTTTAATACTTTCAACATCATCATACCCAATCCACTGGTCACCATTTGTAATATAAAGAGATCCAGCTTCATCTTTATTCCTTTTCCAATTTTGGTTTTCATTAAGAAGCATATCACAGATTTCAAAGTAAGCCAGGAAACCAGGTCTCTGAGTGTAGTACCCAGGTTGTCCTAACGCTCGAACCATAGCACCAACTTTGGTATCATTCTTGGATTTCAAGGTAAATGACCTTCCAAAGAAGGGCAGGCCCAAAACTAACTTCTCCTTAGATAAGCCTTTTTTCAACCAGTATTTAACAGTATAGTCTACATTGTTGAAAGTATTAAGGTCTTCATCAGAAGGTCTGGCATACAAAGGAGCATAGTGATCAGCGCTAGCAGCTTCATCTTCATGAAGATCGTAAGTCTGCAAGTTGACAAAGTCAACAAGGTTGTTTAATCGCAAAGGATCAAAACCATCTTCAACTCGGAATCTACTAGCAGGTGCAGAAACAACCAAAATCCAGTTATGTTTTTTGAAAATTTCAGAAAGTTCTTCAATAAGGTTAATATAGTGGTCTTTGTCTGTTGGTAGACCTTGAAGTTCCTCATCACCTGGATTTAACCAGTGTAGATCAACACCATCAAATTGATATTGCTTGATGTAATTGATCAAAGAGGTGATGAAATTACGACGACGTAGGGCAGATGTGACCATTTGACTGTATCTGTTAGAACTCATTTCCTTGGGACCTCCCACAGCTAGCAATATCTTCAACTCAGGGTTCTTCTGCTTAAGCATGGTCACGGAGAGGTAACCACCTTGAATCACGTCAAATTCATCGTTAGCAGTCACTTCAAAAGTATGTGGGTCCAAATTGGCAAATGCATAGATGATATGAGTACAGGCAAATGGATCCATTTGTTCTGGTTCGAAAGCCAAAGGTTCTTTTCGATGTACACTGGCACCTTGTACATAACAAACCACTTTCTTTTCTTGCGTGAACTCAGAATGATCAATGGCACGTCCGAATCTGTAGTTGTAATAAGGAAAAGAAGGAAATGGTTGATAGTACAGCTGTTGATGAGCATTATCAACTCTGTAAACAGGACTGATATAGCTACTCCTGACCAAATTCTGGAATTGGTTCTTTGGAGAATAGTTGAACTCCTCCGAGGACTGAGCAGACATTAGTTTTTCTGGTTTCTTTCCGAATGCACTCTTTTCAAAATCTAAATCTGGGATCATCTCCAGATTGTTGTCATAGGTATCATCTTCCTGTGGGCGACTTTCAACTGAGTCTCTCAAAGGAAGTCTGCGAGTTGAGGAAATGACATCAGGAACACTTTCGACTGCCGCACGTAGAGGCAAGGATTTTGATCCGTAGAATTCAGTGTAGGGCATTGAACGATGGATGATTTCTTCCCAAGAGGGCATTTGTTCGACGGCATCTCGGCGGAATGTAGGCACGCTATTGGAGGGCACATGACGTGCTGATGGTGAGCGTTTACGCAGCGTGTGTTGAGTGGTATCTTCAAAGGTGAAGATCAACAAGCACATAGTCTGGAAGTAACAAAATTGATTAAAAGCCACAGGAGATGATGTAAAATCATAGTTAAAGAGTGAGAAAAATAATGATTAATTAATTGGTTATATCTATAAATAGTGAGAAAACACTTTTATTTCGATAACGGAGCAAGCCGTTAAGAATTTCCGCCGATTATCGATTTTGAGTGTCAAGTAAGTAATCGTCGATAACCGGCGTCTACACCGGATGAATATCACTTTATAACTTTATAATTATATAATAAACATCAGAAGTGCCTGAAATTTACATTATACGCTTGGCATTCTGAAATGAGATTTACATCAATAAACAGTAAATTCCAAAACTAATTCGGTTTGTATTTCTTCTTAATTAAAGTTCAACAAGCCAAGATCAAAAATGTTAATTAAATCTCTCGCCATTTGTAGCAAAATCAACCTCCAAAATTACATTATAAATGTACCAATGACGATTTATATCATTCGCATATTATGACAAAGTTGAAGACTTGTCTTTAAATTAGCAAATTGATTCTGCGTTCATTAAAATAATTACGCGTCTCATCAAGGCCTACGCGTGTCTGCTATAGACAAGCATCATTAAATAAATTTATTGCTGAATTAAAAAAAATATTTAAAACACCGTTACTATTTTTTTCTCAGACACAAATTTTAACAGGTTATTTTGTTAAATCTTTCGCTCTACACGATAAAACATTAAACTTAGTTTTAGAAAACATTAAATATGTTTATAAAAAGCGTACATATTATCACATTGATAGTGTTTAAAACGATGTTTGAATTGTAGTTTGTATTGAAGGTTGATTTAAATTTTTAAATACCTTTTAAGTTTAATAAGATGATTTGCATAAAAATCCTGCTGAGTAATGGATCTGCTGGGATCGGTTCTATATTAATTTTTGAATGTCTGTCTCCTCATCTGTTTCTCCCGTTTTTTAATGGTTATATTAGAGGAGTAATAAATCAATGTTATGGATTTATTGCCGTTAAATAATAATTAGCAAGCGACTTATTAAAAACAGTAGGTTCAACAACAACTTATTAATAGCACACGTATTAATCTTAAAACAATTTCGAAGTCAAAATATTAATTAAAAACCAGAAGTCAATTGATTTGTCCCAAGGTGGAAACTTTTGTAGAAGAAATTATTATTTCCTTAGTTTCGTAAGGTTTCAAAATATGATCCTGAACTTAACCTGTTCGAATTGATCTGTTTGAAATATTTGAATTAATTATGACATTGACATTCACTCTTTTTGAATCTATGATGAATTGGTCGCATTGAATTGATAGATCTTAATTTATTTATATATTCAATTACTTACTCAGTTCATCGTTACTTACCTCTGTGTCTTTATAAACCTGGTGTAATTTCTATGCCTTTATTGCATACTTTTTAACAGTTTAACTAAAAGAATAAGCTATCAACTTGTGAGTAAAACTTTGTTCCACGACGACAAAACAAATTGAATTTATTTCAAATTGTTTCTGAAATAATTCTCTGTGCAATTGTGCCTGAAGATTAATCACAGCATACAACAATTAACGCTATAATTTTTCGCATCGACCTCGACATTGTAACATAACTTAAGTTTTTACTCGTTCTGGGTTGAGGACAAAGACGAGGCAGCGTTGGTGCCAAAATTTGAATAGAATTCACGGTAAAAACACCTACTCTTGAGACCTTTGTCCATGTTCCGAGGAAGGATTTTTCATCTGCGATGATAAGCAACAGAAAACATTAAACAATGGTAATTTAATGCATCTTCTGCATCATCATGTCATATTTTGACGAGTCAAGAACAACATTAATTGATTTTGTTTCTCCGAAAATAAAGTCCAATTAGGCATAATCTCGAGACAATGCAGTCTGTAAAAAGTAGTTCTTGTTTGTTGATAATATATTTCTCTTTTTGGAATGCGAAATCAAACAGACAAAGCATTAACTGGCCTACTGGTTAATCTTCAAAAAATGTCACCGACCTTACATTAATTAGTCACGAATTGACATTATCAATTAAATTCGAGTTTACAACATTAAAAAAAATCAGACAAGAAGTAAGAACAAAACATTATAAATTGATGGAGTCAATCCACGTTCAATCAACATTTTTGACACTGAAGATTTTGCAAGCAAAGAAAGCGACTTAAAAATAATTTATGCAAAATTATGAAGAGTGTAAGACCAGAAGATATTCTATACTTTATTATTACTTAAGTTCTTTAGCAAATTTAGTTTTAATCACACATTTTTGATTTAAAAGCTGTTATCGTGTTAGACCATGTTTGATGGCATTATTTCCATATTCTCCGCACAAAACGGTATATTTACGACAATATTATACGAATCCAACGAAGAAAAAACAATGACAACGGCGGCTGGCAAAGAAAACAACAAAATTGATATAAACGACGATCAATTTACATTTTAATGTGTTGACAATCGCGAACCGCCACAATCGAATTAAAATATCAAATTCTCATAGTCTAGTTTATCAAGTTACACTCATTTTATTTATCATATATCAACTTTGAATTTATTGCTTCATCGGAAAATTACCAAAGAAATAATTGTATTTTTTGATAAAGTTCCTTGACTTTTGAAAATCGATTCAAAATGTTTTCGGAGGCGGGCAGATGCGAATGTGTCTGCTCCAGATGACGCCAGGTATCAAACTTTGTCATCTTTGTTAACCTTCAGACGAAAAACTGGATCCAGACTGGACACATGATCTGCTTTCCGCGAAAGACACCCGAATGTATAATTAAGAGTTGTTTAAATTAGATTAATGTTTATGCTTTCGAGTGGGATTTTATGACTTTGTCGAATGGTAGCTTTAGTTTGAAAAAAGCAAACACTTTGTACTTACAATTATGTGAAGCTTCATTGTGATGTGTGGGATCAGCAAATCATAGCCTCAGGGTTTGGTAAAACAGACTGAAATCCACCGAGAAACGCTGGAGTTAAAGAAAACACATAGCAATTGAATTAGGCATGGTTGAAAGTCAAATCGAAACTAAAAATAAATCGAAAACTCTTGCTCCTTATAAGTTAAACATGACACTGTCGACTTAAAGTGTCTAAGGTAAAGGTAGACTTCTAGCTTTGTTTTATACATTACGCTGTCAAGAGCAAGAGATAATTGGCTATGCTGGGCACGAAAAGACTCGGTGATTATTTTCATTGTTATTAAGGGACGCACGTGACGTGCCACTGACCAACATTGTCGACTGACATTGACTACAACAGCGTGGAATAGATAAGCAGAGACAAAGATTAAATATGTGGTTTTCTATCTAAAAATCATGGACAGAAGTTGTATTTCTACCCGAATGTTTAGTGGGTACTTACTTTTTCGTGTAATTACACACTCGTTGTATTGACTTGTATTTCAAGGTACACGACACAAACAATCTGCACACGCGCGCTTCCGGGAGGACGAAGAGCACGCGGTGTCGGGTGAGCGCGAATTGCAAACGAAGAACGCGATCCACGGAATTAAATAGCGCCATTAACAGGCCGAAGGAGGAAGAGTAGGAAGAACAAGAATACAAGACCGGAGACCAGCCAAAAAAGACCGGCTTGGATGGATGTGGGCATCGTGACGTGCGGCAGAATGATAATGGGCAATTGGCATGAAGACTGCCGATGATTTGATTACATGGCAAAAATGACAAGGTTAATCGCAGCTAAAGTAACAGAATATACAACAATCGTTGTTTACCAAAGGGATGAGAAGGAAATTCGTACAAATGACTACAGAGCTTTGAAAAGTGGTTTTTGAAATTTGTAATGCTTTTTAATGTGAATCAAATTAAGAGGCAGGTTACAGCGTGACTAATCATCATTGAAGATGACAAGAAGAAAATAAGGAGGTGGTGAAACTTTAAACTTGGGCACCTGCTAAATTTATGTGGCCGGTAAAATGGAAGAGGTGTGAGAAGCGAAGAAATTACATTAACCCAACTTTTTTTTATTCTGCTTACTCCAATACAAGCCTGAGTCCCATGGAGACGGTGAAATGAGCGAAATTTTAGATTACACTCTAAGAAAATTTATGGTGACATAAATTTGCTACAGGTTTTCATATGAAATCTTGAAAATCAACTGAAAGCATTAAAAATTACTCGAAAACCTTTTAAAATCACATTAAGTAAATTCAAAACAAAATAAAAGTGGGTATCTTAATTTCCCTTCTTTTTTTATTTCTTGATTTTTATGCATTTAGGAGAGCCGAGTTTCAATCCTGATGACGTTATGTTCAACAATATATATTCTGATTGAATCCCGTACTTGATGCAGTATGATTAAATAGCAAGCTTATTTGCAATATTTGCAAAAATAACGGAAACCTCCGTTATATTACTAGTGTAGACCTGTAAGTATTGAGAACAACAAATCAATTGCCCACTACTATTATTATTTTTTTGTAAATAAAGGTAATTTCCTATTTTTTGTCTTTCACAAGCATTTTATTCAATATTTCTGGCCATTTGTGTTAATTTTGCTTTGATAATTAAACCCCCTACAGCCAGAAATAACAAAAATCAGCCTGTAAGCAGCACTTGAATGCACTGAAAATCAATTGCAGTTAACATTCTGCATGCTGAGCGAGATCAAACAGAATCATTCCGCATGTGGACATCGCAAGTGCACTGCGCGCAAAATACGCAATGTCAGCGTCGATTAGGTAATGTTATTGCATGTTTATACCTTTACGCATTTTATACCGTCTCGCCACTAACAAGCGGCAAATGAGGCGAATGCACTTGAAAAATCTTACAACTTGCATTCTGGACTGAGGCCGTAGAAAAATTGCGAAAGCATGACTATTATGAATGACCATGTGGGGGCTTGCATGTTATTGAACTTGATGTGCGTATAAAATTGATTCCGAATATTACCACGATGATCTGATATTATGATAAACCTGTAGAGAGAGATTTGCGGTACGATCTTGAACCTGATCAACACCAGAGGGAACGTTGATGTGTTATTAATCTAAAGAATTGTTGTGATTTCTTACTAATCGTTGATAGCAATAAAAATACCAGAGTTAAAATTATTGGTTGAAATGTAATTAATTATCGATTAAGTTTATAGCATTGAAAAACTATAGGAAATTATTAGTTGCATGTAGTTTATTGTCTTCATATCAGAACTTGTTCTTATTTAATTTTTAATTGTCTTCTAATTGCTTAAGCTAATCCGATAAGTCAATCCAATCTCAAAAAGATTATTTGCTTGAACTTTGAAAAAGTTTTGCTTTATTTTCTTTGAAGCACCCCAAAATCTGCTTTTTAATAGAAAATAATAATAATAATAATACAATATTTTCTTGAGATAAAATAAATAAGATACTAATTATTAAATTAAGTCAAAGAATGGAAATATAGAGTTCAACTCTGGTTCTTCAAGACAACATCTGTAAACTACGATGAATCACAAAATATCCTTTATCAATAAGCTGTCATTGTGCAAACTTCAATGTTGTGGTTTGTAGTTTGTTCTCTCTCTCTCTCTCTCTCTCTCTATGTCTCTACGTTACTCTACTTTTTATATTTCCGTCAATTCAACAATATTAGTTTATAACTAATTTAAGTCATTTGCAATTCGCATATTAAGTTATAATCGAAGAAGCAAGTCTAATTTTTCAATTGTTCGCCGTAAATCATTCGTATTGTGCTTAGAAATCACGATATTGAGTCATGTTACTAATGTCATAAAAAATGCTTTAAATTGACTTAAGTATTCATCTATGCAGCTACTGTCGAGCATATTTCTGCTTCTATTGTATATGGTTGCAAACAAAAATACAGTTTTCATGCTTCTAACACATGCTCTCACTGGGATAGACAAATTCAAACAATCAAAGCTCGAAAGTGGAATGTGTTGTGCTACATGGCTTCAATATATCTACGCAGCATGAATTATTTCTATAAATTCACGAAACTTAAAATGAAAAACTCATCGACTGTCAACGATTTATTGTAGCGGTATGGATAGTTTATGATAACCAGCAACAAGTCAGCTTGTTCCCCGACGTGTTTTCGCTTCTTACAAGCTCACTTACAACAACTCAACACTTGTTACAGCCGCAAGCTGATATCGGAATTAAAACCGCAGACATGAGAACCAACAAGATCAGACATAAATCGCGCCTTGGGATTGAATTACGAGTTATAAACTATTATGTTTATCCTTAAAAAGTTCTAAAATTTCGAAATGTTTTAAATTTTGTCAGATTAACAAAGAATTAAGTGTCTTTGTTATGAAATCTGTATTTACAGTGTTAATTAATTTATTAACTAGACGTCCTGTCTTGTTATTGTGTCGATAACGATGACAGAATGCAATCTTGAAATTGTGGCTCATTAATATGTATTAAGTCTGAAGTGCATATAGTACGAACTGGTTTAGCCGTCAAAAGGCAAAAACTCATAATTTATATCTGCCACATTAAAATTTGCCTCTCACACTTTAAAAATGCAACAAAAGCTGAAAATATATCTTCTAGATTGGATGTCACATCAATTTATGATACAAAATACATAAAATCAAAAATAAATAAAGGAAACAACATTTATTTGTTTAATAATTTTGCTTTGTAAACGCCCACAGCGCGAAATTTAAAGTAATGTTTAAAACGACTCAGCTTGAATTTGGGGTGCCTCAGTATAAAAATACTTTTAGAAAATGGAATAAAACAAATTGGTAATATGGCAACAATATAGAAATAGCACAACAATAAATAAGAGCCGACAAGATAAACGTCACATGCGTAAGCTATAAAAGAAGTGATTTATCACCGGGCGACTGTTTCAAGTTCAAGGCGCTTGGATAGGTTGGAATTTAAAATCTGATGGCTTACAAAACGTTACAAATGAGCATATGATGCAAATTATTTTATTTAGTCATTATACAATGAAAACTGTCATCGGACACTTGCTAAAATGTACCCTTCGGGTAAATTGAGAATAGATTAAAGTTGCTTCTAGAAGAAACAATAAAGTGTTAGGGTTCACAATAATCAAAGCTGAAAAATGCTTTATTTGATGCGAAATATATAATAATTAAATAGTACAACTTGTGTTTGAATAAATTTATAGTTAATTTTGCGTAAATCTATTAAAGTAATAGACAAAATACAATTTAATTTAAAATTGAAATGTAAAAAAAATGAAAATTTTCAAAGCCATAGGAAAAATAAGTTATTAATTGCAGTGAAACACGTGCTTTCAATAATTCTATCAATTACTTCAATTCCTCGTAGATATTAACTTAAAATGATTGCCATAATTCTCGGATAAATAGTCAGGTTGTTTATTTCGTCTGTTTAATATTCATGAAAAATAATTATTTAGCTTACAATTATTTATGAGTTAACCTTAGACTGTAAAATTTTACTGAATTAATTGAAATTCATCACGGTATAGAAATTATTTTAATAGGAAAAAGAGAAATTTAAAGGCGGCAATTTCACCATCACAATATTTCTCTTTTATTTAGCTTATTTCTGGCTTTTAACAATCATTTGAAAGGAGATACATAAATTTGTTAGCTTCTCTTTTGCATTTGAAATAAATCAGCAAAACTTGTCACCAGCTTCTTATTCTTATCTTACTACATTCAACTATGAAACATTCCGCTCAACACACCGTCAGCATATTAAGTAATCTAAGAGATAATGGATAACCTAATGGATGTACCATGTCAGATTAATGTGAGCACTTGAATTATTGACTTACAACTGGTATGGTCTTTACGAAATGACCAATTCGACGAAATCACCATCAAAGCAAAATATTAGACCCACCTTAAGGTGTCTTATATTATTGCGTGTGGCTTATATTATGTTTGGCAAATTATAGTGTTTTTATTAGAAGCTGACAGTTAATATCTAGAAGTGCTAAGCTTGGAAATCAATTATTTCGCCATAAATTTAATAATTATAGGGTTTGCACATAGTAAATTATATCCACAACTCAAATTAAATTACACAAACTGATTTAATTTAAAAGAAAATTGAAACCGAATTCAGGTTGGATCTTAAACAATTTTTGAATTATATCATGGCAGATTATGTTAAGAGCTTGAATGCCTTTCCAACCCTTCCTTGCGTATTTATTTGGTTTTGCTTTTGATTTTCATAAGCAGTGAAAAAAGTCTGCTCTTACTCCCCCGAAAATGGCAACGAATCGCCTTGAACTTGAGACTCCAGCAAACTGCTAAAGTCGACCGAGACTTGATCCTCCACAGGTTGTCGAGGAAACCTTTCACGAATTGTAAGATCACCACGCCTGCCAATCGAACTTCTGACGTGCGCATGGTAATGAAAACCGACAAAAACATGATCTTATACTTAAGCCCATCTTTGTATTTCTTAGATATGAGGAAAAAATGCAGACATTGCAGTCAGAAGCAAGTGATATCATGTCATTGGGTTACATATTTGTGCTGCACCATTAAATTCATTCAATGGAGGATTCATTTCACAAGCGATTAAACAAATTATATAATTTAATTTCATTCACTTGCTTGGTAATGTAATAAAAATAGCTGGTAAATTTAAAGCACATTAAAAACAAAATGAGGTAAAATTCTTCTGATCAATTAAACATGAAAAGAAAATCAACAACCAATTTCATCAAATGTGCCTCTTATTTTTGTCAAGAGTTTCAGTTCATTAAACATCTATAAAAAATAATTCCAGATTATTTACTTAAGCTATATTTGAACAATTTGTATTTATTTTCTTCGGCAATTGTCAAGTATTCTAAATGTCAGATTTCTGATGCTCATTACATACACGATAAATAGTTCATTCACGTTTAACATTTGAACGTTATTAACATTTACGATTAACGCGTGTGCACACGTACTGTGTGACAGACAAGAACAAGATCGATTCCAACGACAAAAGTACACAACTAGGAATTCATAAATGAAAATCAATACCAATGACCATCAGTTATCAATCGAGATCAAGTATAAGCTTAACAAATTGAAACAACTTCAACAAACTTATTCGTTTGTGAGTTTCAACTACTGCAGCAATTTATTATTACCACTCACTTATAGCGTAAAGATGTATCTATTATGATTACATTTACATAAACCTTCCATAATTTACCAAAAACATACCACGTCAAGCAAATAAAAAACTTAATTATCAAGCGTTCCGCATGTTTGTCAAAGTTGAATAAACGCCTTCAACAACTTTTCAACCAACTTCAAAATAATTAAGTAGGCGCTTCGAATTAATA
The DNA here is from genome assembly GCA_027575565.1 of Diploeciton nevermanni. Taxonomy (NCBI): domain Eukaryota; kingdom Metazoa; phylum Arthropoda; class Insecta; order Coleoptera; family Staphylinidae; genus Diploeciton; species Diploeciton nevermanni. The sequence continues at coordinate 29,962 of JAODIE010004756.1, forward strand.
CAATCATCGTCTTTATCATTCGCAGCCAATAAACAGATACAGTTACACGTTGATTAAATTCACAAGCGGATATTGTCGTGACCTAAAGGGTTATCTTACAAGACATACTGTTGATAATGGCTATATTTTATAAGACGAATGACAAGGTGTGATGAAATAATACATTACAGATTGCGTATCAAAGATTCATAAATAACTCGAGATGAAATTTAATACATGTGCTAAGTTAACCTCTTCATTTTTGATTATTTTCACGCGTCATAATTTTAGAGGTTAAAATATGCTTTAATCTCTTTATTGTGGGCTTTTTCAGATGATAACAGCATAAAATTGTTATTGAATATTTTTTACAAGGAGATTCTGTTCGTAAGAAATTTTATTGCATAATAAACTGGTATGGCAAAGAATATGATAAATGGATCATACTCGAGTTCAGGTTAAGGGTAGTTTTAATTCAATTAAAAGTGACAAATTAAGTCAAGTTGGTTGAGAAAGTCTATGACTGTAAAATAGAATGTCTAACAAAAACAATTATTGCAGATGCAAAAAACTAACGCTAATAAATTGTGCTTATTTATATAGATTAGTTTTTGTACAAAAATTATTTTTCCTCGTGTTTTATAAACCAGTACTAAATCTATTAATATACACATATAATTATTATCAAAATAAGATCCTAGACAAGTGTTATAGCTTTAGGTTTTGCACATTGCAAAGTATTTCATTGCAATCAATTGAAAAGTGTTTTTATCTTTTGTGAATTGATTGTTAAATGTTTGAAGCATTGTTCGATCAATTATTTTGTTCAATTCTAAAGCTGATAAACTTTAATACCATTTGACATGTTAATTGCAATAGTTTTGACCTAAAATAGTAGCGTTTGGCAGCTGGCGCATTAATTCCCAATGATGTTAGTAGGAGTTAAGAACTCCACACTGTATTCCACTCATTTGAAACTTCCCGACTCTTCTCTTATCGCCTCCCGAACGGATGATTGATTAGATACTCGTACCACTAGTACCACAGAATTGCATTCAATCGTCGTAAATTGAGTAACTATGCGGTATGTTACTCATTCTCAAGGTTGCACCATGTGCGCGCGGACGCTTGTTGTGTCGCTCCTGATCTGTGTTACTTTCTCGTTTTGTAATGGGGAAATCATCAATGGGACTGCTACGACCATATACCGATATTTGCTGAGGGAAAACCACAACGTTACGGAAACAGTGGAAATTAGTTTCGGGAACGCAGAAGGACCAGTAAGTTTCTAAAATCTAATTTAATTCCACCAACCAGTTGATTCATGAATTAAGAGTTCAACACTGGTGGGAGACGCTTGGTGCGGCTGATGATTTGCTGGCTCATGGTTCCAGGAAGGTATTCCAATACCATACCGTGTGGAAGTAAGCAGTTCTGGTGCGGAACGCAACTATCCGGTATTTGTCGTTGTACGTCAACAAAAACACATCCTCTCTTGGCAATTACCACTTATGGTCGAAACCGCCAACCCAAATGCACCCAATGACTTCATTGAGTATGTTAACACCGGAAGGACGCTCTGTCACTCCATGGCGGAGTACAAAGGGACAGAAACGAAACTTAAAAGCTCCAAAAGCGTATTAAGTATGTCAATAACGAGCAACGCAATCCCATAAGTTTCTTATCAACAATGTCTTGTTTCCAGAGAGCGGTAGAGTGTTTGAGACCACTACCAACTTTATTGTCTCGCTGTCTACGTTTTCCCCGGTACCAGTGTGGGTAACATTGCAAGCCGAGCCAGTTAAAGACTATTTCATCGAAACTGGGAAATTCTACAATGCTACGTTCTCTCCCAGTGAGCCAGTGTACTTCGCATACCAATTTCCTAATAATGATGTGAAAACCGTTCATCTCAAGGTCACCTCCGAGGACAACACATGCTTCTCTGTCTCGGTGCAACCTCACATTGTAAATATTCAATTTACCCTATGAAAATATTTATTGAATAATCGATGCATTGTTTGCTCCAGTGTCCAATTTATGACCTTCTAGACCATATTACCTATCAAGGTAAATACCAGACTGTACAAAATAATGGAGGGCTTGCCATTTACGTAAGTACCACCTCCTTCAAAACCCAATCTTTTGTAAATTGTTTGCTTCTATTTAGCGTAAAGATTTCGAAAATGACAATATCGCAGCTTTTGTCATTGTTTTCGTTGCTCATGCGGATAACTACGAGTGTGATACAGATGCAGCAGTGCCATTTGCGAAACAAGCTCGCTTTAAAGAAAACCGACAGTTTTCCAAGGTGCAATTTTCAGTGAGAGCCTCCAAGAAAAAAGGGGAATATGGTATTGCTATCTTTTCATTGCTTGGATTTAATTTGGTGTTGTGTGTAGTTATCGGTATCTTGACTTATTTGTTCTATCGATTTGGGCGTTATTACCGCACCCTAGATGTAACAGGTATCTATATTTAGTTATCTCAAATAATGATAAGTGCTTGATTAACTTGAATGTTGTATTTTTAGATAACAAGAGAGTAAGCGTTGCTGATGTAATAATCACAGATAAAATGATTGCAAAGATTCATGAGGATCCAGAACCGAAATTGGCTGAATTTATACAAAGAACAAAGCGTAATCGACGCGTTGCTTTGAATTATTTTTGGCACATTGCAAATATTGCCATTTTTTATGGATTGCCAGTTATACAACTTATGGTTTTCTATCAACGTGTAAGTACTGGTCAAGTTATGGATTGAGTGTGGATTTAAGCTAAATTGTCCTTAAAATGTTTAGGCTGTTAATTATAGCGGAGACTTAGATCTCTGCTATTATAACAATCAATGCTCACATCCATTATATTTCAATGACTTCAATCATGTCTACTCTAATCTTGGATACGTCCTCTTTGGTATTCTCTTCTTGGCAGTGACTGCTTTTCGGAATTACAAGCAACGCAACTCAGCAGGATGCGGGATACCTAAACTGTATGGATTGTATTATGCCATGGGAGTTGCCCTTATCTTTGAAGGGGTTCTTTCTGGATGTTATCATATTTGTCCTAATCAGTCTAACTTTCAATTTGGTATGTACCACAAAAACACTGAACTTTAATAATATTTTTTCTTTATTTTCAGATACAAGTTTCATGTATGTCATGGCAATGTTAATAATGGCAAAACTCTATCAAAATCGCCACCCTGATTACCAGGCCGGTGCCTATAGTACCTTCACAATTTTGGGTATAAGTGTGACAATAGCTATGTTTGGAATCCTCTTCAATTCGTTACCAGTGTTGATAGTATTCTTTGTTCTCTACGTCTTTTTCTGTGTCTATATGGCATTCAAGTTGTACTTCTTTGCGAATGTTATTACTCGTGTTAATTCGATTTATAGAAATATCAGACGGGAAGTCGGAGTTGTAGAGGGCTTAAAACCAATTCGACTAAGTGAGTCAAACGTGAGCTATAATAGCAAAATGTAGAACGTTCTAATCATTGTTATTTTAGAGTTGTTTATCTTTGTAATTGTTGGTCTTTTGATCAACTTTGCAATGGCTATTAGTGGATTCTTTTTGTATCCTGATAGGATTGATTTTGGAACTTATCTATTGGTTATTCTCATGGGTAATGCCATTTTATATTCTACATTTTACGTGAGTATGAAGATTGCGAATAACGAGCGAATTTGCTTCGAAGCAATGTTGTACGGGTTCCTCGCACTTGTTTTGTGGATAGCTGGAGGATATTTCTTCTTCAATGCAGCCACAGTTTGGTCAGTAAGTACAATACCAACTGAGATTTTACGAAGAGTACACATTCTATTTATTTATCCCAGAAAACTCCAGCACAGTCACGCTTACTCAACAAAGACTGCCTCATCTTTGATTTTTATGATACCCATGACATTTGGCACATCCTCAGTGCCCCAGCATTGTTCTTCACTTTTTGTTTCTTGGGTGCCATGGATGATGATTTGGTGCAAACTTCTCAGAAAGAAATTAATGTATTCTAATATTTAGCATTTAAGAGTAGATTTCCTGCTATTTAATTGATTATAATTGAGGATTGGTTCTTACTTTTATATTATCTACAACATTTCTATTGTATCTTATAATATTTTATATCGCGCGCATCAAGCTGTCACATGCAAAAACTAAAACGGGAATGTCTTCAGATTATCGACGACAAATAAACGTGTGTTTGACATTCCTGCAAATCATGCAATGACGCAAAGATGGGTTTCTTTTGTTTCCCCATCCTCTTGGTCGTATGTACAGAGGCAAGCAATCCGAGGAAGAAATTGTACTATATAAGGAAAATCTTTGACACAATCAGTTCAGAAACAATTTGTCTGTGGTTACAGATAGATTTAATCGTTTCAAACGGCAAAAACAGAAAATTCAACAGCAGAAAATTATGATGTAAGCACCTGTATTTTACTCTGATCTAAATTTAAGTAACTTGTTTTTCAGATTAAACATGGATCCTCATTCAAGACTTTATTTTTATCTCTTTATATTAACATTTACCACTTCTCTGAAAGCATTTGCTTTTCCAGCAGCTCCTCAAGATGATCGCTACGTTGACCGAGAAGTAAGCCATAATTTTCATTAAAAAAATGTTAGTTATTGGATTAATTTTTGGAAAAGTTTGCTTCTCTTGGAGGGCGTCAACTCGCCAGCTGGTTAATCTGCAAACTGCGCAAAAGTGAAGAATTCCTTTCTCTTTCAGAAGAAGTAAATGCTCTTTGTGCAGCAGTTCGTCAACCTTATTATCGCCTTCCTCTTAGTGGAAAACGCAACTCTGAGTTGACCAGCATTATGATGGGGTTTCCTAAGTCAATGATTAATAATGGTCGTTGATTTATAATGGTTAATAAGCAGTTGTGGCAAGTAGTTAAATCATATTTACGCATGCGTTTAAGACTTGATAAACGTAGCTATTTATGTTAATTGCAAGTAAGTCTTGTGAAATTGTATGCAGTGTTATTAATTAATATTAAAATCGTGATAAATATTTGTAGTACTTACGCGTTGTGTGCAATAAATTGGAAAATTAGTTGTGCTTTCTTGGCCGTAGCGAGTTTAAGGTAGATTATGCAGTATACCCTCCTCTTGTAGTGAGTTCTTATACAGTTTTAGTTAAAAGTAGTTTTCTGTTAGGAGTTTACATTTCATATTAAGAGATGGCACTATATACTTTTCATATGGCAGTTTAAGTTTAAATTTAAATTTTTAGCAGTATGATAAACTATATGTGCAACTTAGTAAATCTTAAGTAATTTAATTTTTTTTGAGATTGATTTTTATTAATGTGTTTAATTCTTCTCTCCGAACAAAAATATATAAATAAGTTAGTTAAGTCAAGGGTGCATATCGGATGTAAATTTATTTCATTCATTTATCTCGTTGCAAACGTCCTCAATTTCTCGAGTTTCGCGTCACACTGCATCCAAGCAATGCACACTTCATATCAGCGCAGTTTAGCGTATCTTGTCCGTATTGTGAGCATTACCCCTCTCTATCTCGTCGTTATGACCCAACTCACAGCTTTGTCGCGCACCCTCACGGTAGAAACTGATTGAAACTCCCCAACAAATACAATTGCGCTCACGGTACTAACCGTACTAACTCTATTACGAAACGTGCCGTGACGTGCAATCAAACAGAGTGTCACAGTTATCTGAGAATGAACTCAATTGAATTATATTTTGTACAGGCAAGAGGCTTAAGATTGAACTAGAGACTTAAAACAAAGGATTTGTAAGTGTGTTGGAATGTAGTAGAAAATTTCGAGTTTTAGGAAGCAATGCTTTTGTCACACTCTGTATTGACATTATGTACGGCATTAATACAACGTTGGGGCGTAAAGCTCGTAATCCGAGGCGCTCACGGCGCGCTCATTAAGGCATTACCCTTAATGGATCCATAAATGCGACGACATCGATTTAAACGACTGTGAAAACGACGCTACCCTTCCGTAAACAGCTTCAACATACCAAAGACAACATGTGGGTGTACACATGACAAAAAAGCACGCCGCAACAACCACCAAAATCTCATAAAATGCACCATTAAACAAGTCTACAACTTTCTACAGACTTGATACAAACATGATAAATGTTAAAATGTTTTGTCTAAAACACCCCACATTCCAAGTAAATTATAAAAGTACCTACCTCAATTAAAACTAAATACAAAGAAGAAAGAAAGAAAATTTAATTAACCTTGATATAAAAACAGATAAAAGAACACGAATACAGATAATAGGGCAGGAATCGTGTCTAATTACTACTTGAAAAGTGCGCACAAGGAAAGAGTAAAGAAAATAAATGCAAATGAGCATTGAAGTGGCTCGTGATGGTCGAGAATAGAAGACGTGTTTTCTTTCCTTTCTTCATTAAGATTGGAGAAAAGCTTGGGTAAAGAGGAACAAAAGAAAATGTTTTGCTTCATTGTCTACGAGTGTCAGGATTTGACGTTGAGTTTTTTATTTGCAAAGTTTTTCGAGTATATCTTATTGATGGTCATTGAAGTTGGACCAGACAATTTAATTGGAAACAAAGGAAATTGTTATTTTTCTATAATGTTGACAAATCTATTGTTTGATTGTTTTAGTAAAAGAACATTGATTGTTGATTTAAAAAGCAGACAGAGAGACTATTGACTTTCTTTTGGTTCTAAATGCAGAATAAAAATTTTCTAAATTGATAAACATAATTAATTAAATTAAATTCCAAAAACAATAATTAATGTAGATTATAATTATATAATTCTGTTATTAATTGTGAACCAGACAAAATTCAATGTTGTACTTATGTAATTAAACTGGCATTGATTGTTACTTATGATCTATAGAGACCAGCTGATTTCCTTGTTTCTTTTAAATTAATATTTCCTCTAGAACATGAAAACATACTTATCAACGTGTTATATCTCATTTTATTCAAATAGTTATCATATATTTATCTCAAATGACATCATTCTTTTTCCACAACAGTTTATGACTAATTTAGCCACAGCTATTAACACCTCAAAAATAAAAAAATACATTGTTCTACAATTTATTTAGGATTTATTACAATATTTCTAGAAAGCGATATCACAGCTCAAAAAATTTTCCTTTAAAATAAGCTAGTATACAATTGCTATTTTCTCCGTGGGCGGCACATTGAAAGCTTCCAGCGCCGCCTCTATTCTGCCGCCGCCCATTTTCCCGGTGCCGCACGAGCTGTGGTTGAAACGCACCGCCAGTCTACGGCCGACGTCAGCTGCCGCCGCGTCGTTTTGCTGACTCGCCGCCAACAACATATCGAAAACCTCCCCGCTCTCGTCCGCCGCGACGCACAGTATTACGCAATTTGTTCGTGCTAACATGGCGGGCGCGCCGCCGCCGTCGCCGCCGTCGCCGGACCGCTAATGCAACGGATACGCACACGTCATGCACACAATGATTGATTTC
>JAODIE010004756.1:37510-197527 GCA_027575565.1 Diploeciton nevermanni
CGCCGCCGCCGTCGCCGCCGTCGCCGGACCGCTAATGCAACGGATACGCACACGTCATGCACACAATGATTGATTTCCTAAATGTATAAAGTGAATTGAATTAATACAAATAAATATAATAATATAATAAACTTATCATGATAGCAATAAATAATAAACCCAATTAATATGAGACTACATTTTCAATAGTAACTAATAAATAATTGATGAAAACAATGGATTTTAAAAAGATTTTCTTGATGTGGGCTATAACTATTCATTCAGAAGCAATAAATCAAATTAATACACTTTATTAACGGAACATTGATGAGACTTTTTATTTAATTAAAATTAAAAACACGTTTTTATTGGCTAAATTTAACCAATTTGGAATGATTGCTGAAAGTGTGCGTGAGTAAAAGTTAAGTGACTTTTAAGTCGTTTACCAAGTGGTAACAGCATGTAACGAAAAAACAGAAGAGCATTCAGCACCAGAATGTGAATGTTGATGATAGTTTGATGTTGAATGATCCATGCCACTTCACGGTTCACAACGAGTTTAGCTAGCTGTGCAAAGTCAAAAGTGAGAGTGACTACGTTGACCATCGTTACCAACAGACTACACCTATATTTTACTGTACCACCTCTTTTATTGCACTCGCAACTCTCACCAAAACTGTGCTACGGACAGTATTACAGTTCAGTGTCGTTCAGCTAGACTCGCAAACTCTAGTCGTGTTTATCACTGTTTTTTGTTTGCTTCACGAGTTGGAAACATCACAATTGATAGAGAAGTATTACTGATAAATTTTTACTTGGATGTATATTTAAAGTTGAAAGAGACTTACTAATACATTTGTGATCAATTAATAAATTGTGACAATAAAAACAAGATTTGTACAAATTAAGAACCATTTTCGTTCGTAAATTGTCTAAGAAGGTGACATATTTATAAGAAAAAAAGATTAGAAGAAAAACTGTGAAGTGGATGTTATATTTGTGTGTGTGGCGTGTGCGTTTTGGCGTGGAAAGGACGAGAGCGGAGGATCATAATGATTCTGAGGCACATATTCGGTTTGGTGCTCTTTGTAACAGGAGGTAAGTCAAAGTATGTTATTGGGTTGTTGACGCTGTTTGTGAGCTAACCATATTTCGAGATGAGAGAATAGAGATGGTTCAAACCGCAATTAATGTAATTTTGAAATTCAATTGCGGATTTGGATAAGTTTGGTTTACAACTTTAGTTTTTGAGTCGTACCATTCTTAGGTGTTTACTAACAAAAAATCAGAAAGAGTTATAGAAAATTAATAGAATAAAAAATAGTAGAGAATATAGAGTCAAATAATAGCAAATATCAGAGGAAAATTAAGACAATTATTCTCAGGTTTAATTGCAGGTAATTTCTACTCACGTACAAGCTGACCTTTGAACACGTTTTGTTTATTTGTCGATTTTATTATTATTATTTAATATTATACATTCGAATCAAGTTAAGAATTTGTTTAAATTTCTTGATTCCTTGTATTTTTGTCTGCATTGTATCAAAGATGTTTTATTGCCGTTCTTGCTGTTCTTTTTGTTTGTTATTCTTCTCTTTTTTATTGGTATGCCACTTTATACGATCGTTGAACTTCCCTTTGAAATCTCTACTCTTGCAAGAAATAATGACAAATTAATATTTGCATTGAGAAGTATACATCATAAAATTATCTATTCTACCTTGTTACAACCTTGATTACATATTTACTTATTTCTCCTGATGTAGTTGTACATACCTACATTGCAATTGCGCAATAATTATTATTGATGATATACTCATAGCTGATGTTACTTTTCTCAGCAACAAAGTAATCGTCTCGCTTCATAGACTCTATACACAGCTGGATTAAGATTCTCTGTTTATTGAGATTCTCATGCTTCCCATGTTCAACTGACCGTAATGTTCAAGTTGATTATGGCTGAACAATCTGGAAATTCTAACATTGTTCATTGTACATAAATCAGTGGAATGATGTTTTATGGTTACATTGTGGAATTACTCATTCGTGTAATGCATCTTTCTTTATATTGTGATGTTTGATAAATTTACCCGGTAATAATTTCATAATTTGATGTTGTGCGATGGGAAAGTTTAATTTTAGGTCAAGATTGAGTATAATTGCAAATTCAATTATCATTCTTATTTCTGAGAAATGCGCTGGGAAAATTGAAGAAAACAAACACATAATTGGATTTTATTTGTTTTAATCATGTTTTGATGTAAAAACAAACAAAACAGAAAGCCTTGACAACTATCATCGAAATCAGTGTCAAGTTTTATTCAACATTTTTTGATTATTTAAAAATATTCAGAATTAGTTTCCACTCAATTGAAATTTCTCCATTGGGCTTAAAAATCATCTCGAAAATGGCAAACCAATCTCCCAAATTTGAAACTAACCTAAACTTTGACCAAATCCCGATGCGAGTAAGCACCACCTCATCTAAACCCTTAAAAAATCTTCTTCCCATAATATATCTCCTGCAGACCACGCCAGTGAACCCTACGTCTCATGTAAAGTCAGCCCAAATCAACCTGGATACTGCATGCTATATGGCTAACAATTTTCACGACACAGCCACTGAACGTCCCAGCACGGCTCTCAACTTCTCCGGCTCGCAGGAATATCCTCTTATTAAGCAAAAGTACCGCCCGCAGACCTCCACCGGCATCCGGCCGGAACCACGCGCGCGCCACGTAAGTAAAAAGAAACCTGCCGCCACCGGAGCAGCGCGGCCGGCGCGTTTGAAGTTTCGCGAGCGCAAAGTGCGCAAAATTATTATACCTGTAATCATAAAATCGCGCGAGTTGCGCGCCGGCAGCATGCTCGTCGGCTGCGATTGCGTTAAACTCAACGGCCTGCAAGGCGATTGCAGGAGGCGTGAATGCTGCGGCTGGCATGGTCGTCCAAATCCCGAGTGCGAAATGGTGGAATGTGGGCCTAGTGCTTTTGGGAATGCGCGGCATCTACAAGAGCGAAAGGATAAGAAAAGGAGAAAAATTATGCAATACATTCAGGAGCATCAGCCCAAATGTTGAGCGCCAGCTACAAGATCTTAATTTGTGTTATTTTCTTGATTAGTAAAATTTAAAGTTTGTTTACATGTAAACAAGAAGGCTTATACTGCTTTTATTTGAATCTAGAGAAAATTTAAATCCGATTAGAAGTATATATAACAAATTTGATATTGGATCTCAAAAATAAGGTTTTTTAACAAGACATATATTCAAACTAAACATAACGACACTAACAATTAACAATATTTGAACTGCTCTCTTATCTTCTTCTCAAATTCTTCTCTTCTCTTGGTTAAATGCTTTCCACTTGAGTAAGCAGAAGGTGCACATGTCGGTGGATTGGTAACACATTCAGGTGACCCTTGACAGTCACTCCGTTGGCACTCATCTTGCAAACCATTCTTCTTCTCGCAATCGCATCCAATGTACAGCTTACCACCTCGCAACTCTCGACTATTGGTTCGTGGCCTCTTTGTCTTTCTCTTCTGATCCTTCGGATTCTCATCCTTTTCTCTACTTTCATTTTGTCTCTCCCTGTTTCGCATTCCCCCTCGACTCTCTTCAAACTCATCATCGGACCCACGATGATGTCTCTTGGGCTTCTTCTCTCGGCTATGATTTCTACCTCGTTGATGACGTGATCTCTCGTCACAATCAGAGTCATACTCATGATGATGGTGATGATGGCTCTTTTCGCAACATTCTTGGTCATCTCTAGTACCATGATGATGATGGTGAGAATCATCACAACAGTCTGCTTCAAGGTCGTGGTGACCACCATGATTGTGGTTGTAGTGGGATGTATTAGGACGGTTGTTATGACGATCCATTGCTGGAAGCTGAAAATTTAAGGTTAGTGTATTAAAGTGTTAAGTGATAGATGACAGGTTTGTTCTGGAAAAGCTACCAGGATCATTTTACGCTCCATTGGAGTATTAAGCATTAAAAATGGTCCACATTGTCGGGGTTGTGGCATGCATTCTTCAGCACCTTCAAGAGGGGAACCATTAGGTCCTGGGCCACATGGTAAACAAAATGGTGGTGGGCATTGGAAGCACACTGGAGGGCATAGACAATCAGGGCCCAATTCAGCACCATGATAAAAGGGTGTTACTTTTTCTAATCTCATATCCATTTTGGTAAATTATTTTTTAACACAAAAATTTTGAAAAAACAGAGAATTTTGATTTTCTAAAAGCACGTCCACATTATGTGATTACTAAAATTTGACTGTACTTTTGAATTAGACAGATTCAAGATGTCATTTTCTTCAAGTCAAAATCATGGGTTTATTGATTTTTTTTATTTTCAACTATGCAAAAACATACTTAAGCAACTTAACTTTGTTATAATTTACAGTTTATTCTATTCGTTGATTTGTTCACATTTTTGTTGAATAGCACACTCGTTTTGCATATCTGATTCTCTTCAGCCCATTGCGGACCCGTGTGTAGAGAACATATAGTTAGAATGGTAGTTGAACTGTCTGAAGCTGGGATGCATCCCCGAGGGTGTAGGGGGACAATGTGTTGAAGGCGCTTGTTGTGCGGTGCCACCGTTCTGGCAGTGGTAGTTGTTGAGATACGCTGCCATCATCTGCGACGGGCAGGAGCAACTGCAATGGTGCAGGAAGTGAAACTGTGGTGGGACCTGCCTGCAGTTGAAGTGATGCTGACTGAAGCTATGGTGCGAGGGCATGCCCGGAGCCAAGTTGACGTGCTGGTAGTACTTGTGCCAGTCATGGCTAAACCGACCCCAGTGAGAATCGTAGCTGGATGAGGGCAGATTGGGGTCGGTTTGTACTGCGCGGAGTTCAAATGATTCTTCGCCGTTTTTTGTGATTGCGGCGAGGTAGAGAGGACAGCAATAGTAACGCATCATTCCATTTTCACACCGTGAATTGTTATCACGGTAGCATATCTAGAAAACAATAAATATTAGATTTTATTTAAGAATGGGGATGATGTAAGTGTGACATTTTTCTTTAATATTCAATTTACTGCTTTTTGATGGAGAATTTCACTGAATTAGAAAGCACTAAGTGTAATCAATTACCATAAAATCAGGATGTTTAAAGTTAGCATTTACTATCTCCGGACATGGTCCAATGTAAACAGTATGGCACGCAACCTGTGGCTGCTCATCGTCGATGTAACTACTCCGACAGCCATCATGCGATCTCTTCTCGCCCTTATCGGCGTGCGGCTTGAGGTCGATCACTACTGGCAAATGAATGGTGGTATCACCAGAGCAAGGTGATTCCTTCTCCAGAGGTGGCGGTGATACATTCGGCGTAGTGAAATCCATCTCACCGGCCTGGTTATCCTCGTCGGTCACCTCAACGATGAACGCTGGTCGCTTAATGGCAGACCCGCACTGCTTTGGCTCCATGCTAGATGTTGGAGTTTGCAGTTTGATCACAAAAATTTCTTGGTTGAGTGTGCGCAAGTGTAACTTGCAGAAATCAACGGGGCCTAGAAAATGTTGGCGAGGTTTTCATTTGTGGAATTTAGTTGACATTTGATGCCGAGATGTTGCGTTTTCTGAATGACACTCCGAACTTGTTGAATGCGTTGTCATGACCAGCTTACTACATGTGTTGATTGAATGACTTTTGAGAAAATGTTTCAAAAACTTTAGTTGAATATATCAAAGAGGTTAGTTTAGATTTAAAGGCATTTTAATCTTGGTTTGTGATTTGTCGTGCAATTTAGCACAAGCGCTAGTATTGAATAAAAGGGTTTTAAGAGCTTTTTGTAGCCAAATGTCTGAAAACAACACGCATAAACACGGGCAATTTGTACCAGTTTGGTTCGAAGTGAGAATTTGTTCTAGTGTGATATACAAGGTGCGGCGAAAGCTGCTATTAAAGTTTCTGCAGTATACTAGGATGTTTTGCACCCTCGGCGATAAAAGGAAGTCGGGCAGTGAAGTCGGCACGAGTCAGGAAGAGCGTTCCATTAGCTGATTAAACCGTCGCGACGTCGTTCCATACAACGCGCTCACACAAAGCTGTCTGTATTGATTAATGCCTTATTGCACAATGAAATTAAACTGGGCAAATAAAAAACGTATTAACAAAAAATGCGTGCAATACATTGCAACAGTAGAATTAGTTTATATGCATAAAAAGCACGTTTTTCTCATGATTCTGTTGTGATAATAGTTAAAAAATCACAGATCTTTGATTCAGTCGCTCTAAAAGGATTTTTTAAGGACTTTCTTGCTTTGTTTGGACTCTATTCACGCACCCCAACGTTCGGCCGTTTTCTTACAACTGGATTTTACTTTCATTCTGACAATACAATCAGAAAACTCAATATAGTTTGATGAAAAAAACTGTTTGTTTTAAGTGAAATATTTCTTTGTGTTTTTTAACGTACTGTATATCAAACGACTTTTGCTACAGTTTTTGTTAGTCTTATGATCATGATTGATCGATTCCAGTAGAGATGCTTTTTTATTTGACAGGTTATATGATAAATTATTCGATTTTTTTTTGGGTTGATTTCAGTAAATTTATGTTTTTGTATTATGTTTATGATTGACTATGAAAATGTTGCTCCCTCATTACTGATACAAGTATCTGTAGTACAAGCACCAATTGACAAATAATTACAAAAGTTGATAATTGTTTGTTGCGTGGTAAATCACTTTAACTAGTTATGCAACTTGTGAGGTAAATGACATGAAATTAGAAATGATGGTTGCATGTGCTACTAGCTAGAATACGATGTTATTTCCTTCACTTAGTGTATTAAATCTCAGCAAATTGATTCTGATTGAACAATATTGTTGAAAATAAGGAAAAAATTCATGTTTAAAACAAAATTAGTTTCAAGAAGAAATCTTCCAACTGCTTTTTTTAGTAGGGATTACAGTAGCCAATGCAAAAAAAATCTAATGCACCGCACGCAATCAGCTATTGAATTCAACATATCTCAATTAGTTTGATCCAAAAATGTAAACAATTTTTGCCATTGTTAAAAACTTTCTTATGCACTATCTTACTACAATTGTTTTGCATAGAACGCATCAATAATTAGTTCAGATGCATCTGAATTAGTGTCTTGAACCTTCGAAACAATATTTTTCTTCAAATTAAGATGACATTTTTTAGTATTCATATTGAATTGTGAGCACTTTCCAACCGCATAAATTTTCTTAGATTATAAATATTGCAGATTGATGAAAATATGATGATAATTAGCTGCATTCTATTTATTTCCTTGTGTGTTCACGCAGCTATAAAAAATCATTAATGCACGCACCATTCCATTCATTACGCGCTCTAAATGGATGTCATTCTAATGAGGGTTTAATAAATGCTTTACAATGCTGTATTGAGCGTTTTCAGGAAGAGGGTGCAGAAGTGTTTATGAATTTATGCGTGTTGAGATTGAGGGAGTGAGAGCATGTCATTCATGACTGGTCCTGCGGAGAAAACTCCCCTTGACAAAATTTTCTCGTCAGTCTCGTTAGAGTGCTTAGCATCGAATGACGAAGATGACAGGAACGATGGAGCATAAAAAGAAATGTAGAAAAATTGTCTTTGTTTAAAACATTCTACAATAAATTCTACAAAATATAGTTTAACGAATAGTAGAAATAAAATGAAAGTCAAGGTATATCATGCCAAACATTCATCGATCTTTATTTTAAGTAGTAGTTCTGGTTTGACAAGTCTTTCACCGCCGAAACAGAAAACTTAAAAAGTATTTTAAAATTATAGGTTGTGAAATAGCAATTTAGTGGATATTGCAGTGCACATCAAAAAGGAAAACAAGTTAGTTAGGAAAATTGAATGAGTGCGAACGTGTGAGTAGATGGAAATGGTTTACTCTTTATGCCAATAAAAAATAACTTTCTATCTCGACATTCATATGTTGCTTCAAACAAGCGTTTATTACTGAATTAAAGATGTGAACTTTCTGCTCACACTATTACTCAATCGGATATTAAATATTAATATATTCAACTAAAGTAAGGTATGATTTCAAAAAAGCACAAAGCACACAATTTTTGCTACTTTTGTGAGTACATCTTGCTTTTTTATTCGAATGAAACTAGAATTGTAAGAAACAATATCTTATTACGACACCTAACAGATACATTTTCAACAATTTTTGGTTTAATTTATTAAAAACACCAATAATCATTTTGCTTTCTATTCCTGTTAAATTCGTAGTTTTGTTCTCTATTGATCAATCGCCTTATTCTGCTGCATCCTCTACGTTGTATTCCTTTCTCATTCCTATAGTTCACGCTCAACTTGCAGTCACATTTATCAAATGCACACATCAATATCTGCCCTATAATACTCCTCCAACACCCGTAATACATATTCCCATGTCCATTTTTATCGATCGCTCACGCACACAAAACCAGCCACACGCGCCTTCCTTCATCATCCGCACTTCATCCTCTCCGTCTGGCTATAATGCACTCTTTGGATTGCAATATTCTTATTGCAACGGATCCGTATCGGCAAACATTCCGAGTGATCGCAGGACTCTGTACAAAGGCTGCGAATTGCAGATGGATTGAAGCGGTGTAGTCAACATTGCGATTCAGAGTACGGGGAGGGTGGATGGAATGAAGGGAGTATATCAAATCTCGCGCAAACAGAATAAAACGTGAAATCCCCGAAGCGGAGTATGATACAGGCGATTGGCGTTGGTGTTCCGCAAATCTGCAACTTACGGATATTACGAGGTGTCCGCTGGGAAATGCAGGAAAGGCATAAAGAGGAATTCCGCTTGGTTGTATGGTATAGTGATGATTCGGAAATTGTTAATTGCAGAGATACAAGATAGGTAGTTAGGAAGTTAGTTGATATGTTTGTTGAATCAAACAGTTAAAGATTAATATCAATTCCAATCATTTAATTGAATTCTAAATTGTTTATAAAAGCGATACTTTGCGCTCCTTTAATTTTCTCAGCTTTGCACAATCCAATAGAATTTTATTACCTTGTTCCACAAAACGCAATAATAATCACCCTCGTTCAGCAATATCCCGCCAAGGGTGCAAACAGAAATATTATCAGCACCACATAAATCTACATAACTCCTCTATTTAATTGAGACATAAAACATTGTTCATAACAACCGTAACTTACAACTAATTAAACTAAATGTTTTTTCTCCGGGCTTACATTGCATTAAATTGAATTACGATTACGTATGATTAAACGATATGTGATACGCATTAAAATGTTAAAAGCCTGGTGGCAATGCTTTTGCATGACATGTCGCAAGTCGTTTGCGGCCACCGCCACCTGCCACCAGAGCTGTTGCTGTAGCATGACGTTATTTCAGTTGCACGTGGAACGCTGAACGTCTGAACAATTACGCTGCCATTAGTGGCGGTGATGGTGGCAGTAATGATGACATTGTCATGTGCAATCGAAAATCGACATACGATCAGAGTGTAGTATAACATAAAAGAATTTCACAATGTAAATAATATCAAAATAGTGAAGAAATTAAAGGAATAGTTTGAAATTAAAGCAAGAAACAAGATCTTAGTTTTACTACTACTTTTTCTCTGAAACAAAAAGTTGTTGCATTTATAAACAGATAAGCTCATTTTTATAATAAATATATAACACATTTTTGTAACTAGATGATACAAATGATTCAGAGAAGCATGATACCACCAACAGCATCTTATCGCCTTTGCACATGAACACTCTGATTAGTAACAGTAACAACCATGCACCACCTTCCTCTACATCACCCTATGCTATAACTTACACCCCAACTATCACAACCTGCCAAATCATCTCAGATTGAATATTACGCAGATTGCAGGAAATATCAGTAAGCACAAGATAACCACTTTTATTAACTTTTTGTTTAAAATAAAACTGAATATTTCTTGGCATCTATTGCAATGTAAATGGCACTTTTATAATTTACCTGTTTAGTGTGTTGTATTCCACAACAATTTTTACTAGCTAATCGCAGCAGTTCTTGAGACATTGGAATTATCCTAATGCGCGACACGGATTTCCAGACACGATCTACAATCCCGAACTTAATACTTTCTAGCAATACAGTGCGCAAGTACGAAGGGTGCATGCAGACGTCGACGCATTTCACGGATTTCCCTCGGTGCAATTTCCCTTGGAGAGTTTCGTGCTCGGAGCGTAAGCTTAGATCGAGTGTAAATAGATTTAGACAGATTTGTGTATCGTCGGGTTTTTTTGTTATTCTTGTTATCCTCAGGTTTTTATCACGTTCAACTACTAGCAATTTTAGTAACTGTTTTCTTTCAGGCTGGGGTAAAAGACATCCGGAACCATACTACGGCACATTAATCGGCAGGTTAAAGGATTATGCTCATGGTATTACGGGAACGGCTTACGCAGTTGATGACAGCACCATCTTTATTAAGAACTTTTCGTACGATGGCACTGGCCCTGATGCTTTCTTTTGGATAGGCAACTCTCCACGCCCCAGTCCTGAAGGATATATTATTCCATATCCAGAAGACTATGTTGGACGGTAAGGAATACATTTTGTGTGTAAATTTAAGAATTTAGATTAAAAAATTTATTATTATTGTTTAAATTTAATTAATAGACATTTATAATCATGGATTAATGAATGCAATTGTGTTCTAAAGACGCTAAACGTTATCGCTTTCAATGCCAATAGTATAGACTGCGATTGAATGAAAAGCCAGAAGTATCTCGCATTTCCTTTAATGCGTTTTCCCTTCAATGCCCCTTTTGCTTTCTTTGCTTTTACGCGTCGAGTGCTGCAGCAAAATCGGTTGATTTTCGTTGATTTTCCCCGACTTGCCGCCGTTCGGTGACTTCCGGCGTTAATAACATTGCGTCGCCTCATCGATGGCGGCGATATATCTTTGCACTCGACTCCGCTCCCAGCACAACCACCAATGCCGCCACGGGAGAAGCATATAATACGATCGACGACGAGCGATTGATGTCATCATTTCTGCGAGTTTGCTACGAGTCGTATATTAGGGCAACAGAAGACCCTCCACACACTTTATATTCATGATGTGGTTCGTTTTGCTGATGAATAGACAAGTAGAAATGCTGAATTTGCTAAGATTGCTAAATAAAAAATGCGAAACACAAGAAAATTGTTAGAAAAACTTTAAATGATTGAAATCGATAGAAGTAGAAAGAGATTTAGGTTTGTTTTAGGTGAGGTTAGGTTCTATATAAAATATCTATTTGTAGGAGGGTGACGCAGACCAGTTAATAAAGACGTTTTCGAGCTGACTTCATCACAATTACGCCGCCCCCTCATTCGCTCACGGCGTACTAACTAACTGCGCTTGCTAGGGCATCAAAGCCGGTGCCCGTTAGAGCAGTGAGTGGGAGCGCAAAAGGGGTGGTTGCGGTCGCTTGTCGCGTGTTTTACGGCGTGGCTTCAGAGCATTCCTGAAACGTTCTGCATTCTGCATATCTAGCAGCCTTGCAGGAAGCAATACAAAGTGAAATAGATCCACTACAACGCAAACAAAATTGGTTCAATCAATTAATAAATATTTTTATTCAAACCCAAAATAAAAACAAATTGCTAAACTAATTTCCTAACATTTAATGCGCTTAAAAACATTAACAAACTCTAAGCATCTCTTCTTCATCTATACTGCGCTAACAACCACAAACAGAGCTCCGGATGCAAAGCCTAAAACACGGTGTTGGTGCCAGGAAACGAAGAACATATTACGATATTAGTTTGCGGTGTCCATAGCAACGCTGCCAGTTCCAAATCCGCTTATGTCGTTACGCTACCGAGGCTTCTGATAACGGAAACCAAATTGAAAAGTTGAATACTATAACATTGCACCAAAAAAGAGACAACAAACAGAACCACCAATTTAAGCTTGTTTGGTAGGTTTGGTTAGGCAACCAAGACAACGTGATTAAAATTCACATTCGAAATGCGGGTGCAGCATACGAAAGGGTACAAAAGGGTAGAATATGTAGCAGGATATATAGTCGGCGGGTAGTGTGATGGGCACGCGTCGAGCACTATGTTTAATCAAACGAGGTCCTGAATTGCCGAACGCTGCATGCGAGAAGACGAATGGCCACCAGGCAAACCACGGTGCTATTTACATATAAATAGAAATCATGAGTGGAAACTGAGCTAACAACTTCAAACTGCAATGAGACTGTTCCAGAGCGTTGGAAACTGACGGAAAGCGGATACATATTTATATTTAAACAATAAACAAAAGTTGCACATTAATGTAACTCACATTATGGAATTAGTTCGGAGTACTAGAACTTGCTGTACTATTTAAAGAGTCCTAAAAATATCCTAATAAGTGCTTAAATCACTTGTTACTTTTATTACTACCCTAATAAAACCTCTCCTTGCAAAATACCCAATACTTTCATTCCCATCACTTTGTATTGTTTCCAGCCAACTGCCATTCATAGTCATACGCATATCACGTTCCACCAAATTCTCTTGTTTTCTAATCACGATCATGATCATCACCTTGCCAACGCTCTTCATCGCCCTCACTGTGCGTGAGTGTAGTACAGTGGGTGTTTGATGTGCGCGCAATATATTCATAACGTCCCTTTCGGATTTGCGCCCTTTTGAGACTCCCCCATAGCTGTGACTGCTTGCATTGACTGTCCTTAGTCAGGATATGTCTATTAGTATATTAACATAATTGCCTGAGATTAAAATCGCCCTCTGTGCGTGTGATGCGTGTCCTCCCTCAGGGCGAGACGAACAAAACTGGCATTATTCATAAACGCGCAAACAATTATTAGCTCCTATATTACACGATAGCATGTTTGAACATTTTACAATGTTATCTGCATTTACCTAGGAAAATTTCAGCATAAATTTTGTTGCAAGCATGGAGGATGAGAAGGAAAACATTTACTTGATAATGATTTAGATTGACTAGGACAACATATGTTTATAGAGGGTTATGTGTTGTACAAATTAGTTATATATCAATTTTTTTTTATTTAGAAAGAGCTATGAAGTCTAGCAAGCAAAGTTCATGTTGTTTTATTGCTTTTTCTTGCTTTTAGAGCTTAGAGTAAATTGTTGATTGTTTTCTGTTTTGTTTCCAGTGATCCACCCGTATTAAAGGCCTACCGCAATGCTGACATAATCCTACGTCTGCCGATGGGGAAGAAGATCAAGGACATAAGGTGGCTTTCCGTCTGGTGTCGACGATTTACCGTGAGTTGTCTTTCTTCATTCCTTTAAATGCAAGCAGTAACAACTATGTTGTCACAGCAGCCATCTTGAAATGATAATCATATCTGTCTCATATTCACTCGTATTTACTGTCAGTGTCTACGTACAAAACACGTTCTTTACACACGAATGACTCTATTATGTTGGCATGCTGCTAACGCCATCGCTGATGTTGAAATTCACACATATGTGCAACCCATCCTGACACATAAAACAACTTTCAACACTTTGAAATTTCCAATCAAGGTCAAAGAAACAAACGCTTTTTTCTTCCTGTGATTCTTGACTGTGACTCAGAAAATATCAGTTTGCTACGATAATATTTGAATGCAAGCAATTTCCTTATGACTAGTGGAACCCACTAGTGCATAACCAGGATAAAGGGGAGCCGCTTTGATACGCGGGGGGGTCACCGGTGCAGAACACCCTTAGAGGCGGCCGGCCGGAACCAAGCACGGAAGGAGCGCAAAAAAGTGTTAAAAAACGGGGGAAATTAATAATTTCCACTATATAAGCAGTTGCCATAAATCTTACCGCGCCGCCGCCCGCGTCGTTACGAGTTAAACGAATAAATGGCGAAATCCGTTTGGGGCTGAGGACCCACTGGAAAAAAGCGTCGCGGCGTTTGAATAAAACTCCGGCAGAAAGAAAATAAATGTCCGGTGGCGGCGGCAGTTACAGCAAAAAAGGAAATATCATTAAGATATACGAATGAGCAGCGATAACAAAAATTAAGTTAGTGTAGAATACCTGCAACTTGAAAACGAGAAATGGAAACAAAGTAAACTATTATTTTTGACAAAAGGCTTGTTTTATTAACAATTCCGCCATCTTGAAAAACAAAACAGTAAACAATTATCACCCAAATTGTTGCTGCATCGGCAGATTTGCGCCAGTAACGGGCAAGGCCATAGCTGTGGGTGGCACCCTTCGCGCACATCCCGGGGAATTCCGTACGCACACGCCGCCCCCGATGTTCTCGCACAGCCAGAGCACGCAGGCTCGCACTTGGCGGGAGGGGGCATATTACAGAGTATCACATTATCGACCTGCGCCACTCGCAACACTCACCCTCTACTACTCTTCAGTCTTGTGTAACGAAATTATCAACGTATACAAATTTCAGTCGTTTATTAAACTGATGATGGTGCTTTCAGGTGGACTTTGGAGAAGTGTTCATTCCTCCGAACCTGGAAGTACCAAGGCCACGAGTCTTACATGAATTCAAGCGTTTAGCACATGGTCTTCGCTCAGAAAATGTTACTATCTTGGATGCTAAGACCTTCTACATTCCTAATCTTCATTATGATGGTGCTGGTCCTGATGCTTATTTTTGGGTTGGCAATGGAAGTGAACCTACGCCATTCGGCATCAAGGTCCCTAATGAAATGGGATCTTTGAATCCATTGAGAGGGTACCAAGGAGAAGATATTGAGATTCAACTGCCAGGGGCACTGACTGTGTATGATATTGACTGGTTAGCAATGTGGTGTGTTCAGTACAAGCATAATTTTGGCCATGTGATGATTCCGAAGGATTTGGATGTACCTCCAGCATTAGGGCAAACTAAAATTTCTGTAAGTAATTTCTTTCCTTCTAATTTTTAAGTAAAAAGGCACTGGGCTGAAAATATTCTTCAGTTTGTTACATTTTGTTTATTGCTAAATTGGTTACGGTTGATTTTTAAATTCTTTGCTGCATTTTGGAAACGCAGCCTCCTTGGTGGTACAACCCCGTAAGTATAGGTCACCCTGATCTCCACTTTTGATCATCTTGTAATAAATAATTCGTCTCTGTTCACACGCTTGTTACCTTGTGTTGAAGACCTCTACAAATCAACCGCCCACGCCAACCAATTGCCGTGAGTTTCTCGACAAGCGTTTACAAGTCCGCTGGCTGATGAAGAGCGACATAGTGGAGATTACCTTGAGTGCAAGAATTAGAGAAGACCAATGGATGGCATTTGGATTAAGTGGGACTAATGATGTTCCCCAAATGGTAAAATAAATCATTCGCCTTTTGTAAAACCAACACAATTATTACTTTTGTTTCTTGCTGGCATCCTGCAGAAAGGGGGCGATGTTGTAATCGCTTTCTACAATTCGTCAAGTGGTACCTTCAGAGCAATCGACTACTACATGTCGGACAAAGCCCAATGCGATGGTAAAGCCGGCGTGTGTCCTGATGAACGCATCGGTGGTAAAAACGACGTCATCTTGCTATCCGGAGACCGTAAAAATGGAGTCACCACTATAACCTACACCCGCCCGTTGCAAACCAATGAAGCAGTTAATGATAAAGCCATACCTAACAGTGGTGAAGTCAGCGTTATTGCTGCGTTTGGTCCTCTTAATTCCAGAAAAGAAGCAAATGCTCATTCAATGACAGATAAAACCATGGAAGACTACAAAATCGATTTCTCCGACATGGACGACGCAGATTGTTCTGGTGATCTAGATACACAAGTCGATCAGAAGGGATCTAAACCATGGCCACCAATGCGTATCGTAGGAGAAAACACTTTTCGTGTTAGAATTGGTCCTACCGGTGGCAAACGTGGTTATACTCCTATCACTGGTCAACCTTCTTGGGGAATCTGCTGGTATGTTAACGACATGCTCATCCCAGAGCTGTACTTGGAAAGAGGGCAAAGCTACCAATTTTTGGTGGAAGGAGGTGATGATCCTACTAATCCAGCAAGATATCATCCATTCTATATTACCAACTCTAAGGAAGGCGGATACGGGCAGAAGTCTGAACAGCAACAAAGAAAACAGAAAGTTTACGCAGGAGTCACTTTTGATAGAGAAAACTATCCCGAACCTACTGCAGCTGGACATTACTGTGAATGGACTCATAAGAGTATTGATAAATCTTCAGAGACAGAAACTTTTGCTAAGTACATGGAAACATTGAGATTGGAGTGTGATGAAGGCGAACCAGCAGTTCTCAACTTCACTGTTCCAATGGATGCACCAGACTTACTTTATTATCAAGTAAGCAGATACAAGTTTGAATTTGGTCCTAATAATATTGGATGTTTTATCTTGCAGTGTTATACTCACAACAACCTCGGTTGGAAGATTAACATCGTTGATCCAGGTTACATCGATAGACAAAACAGTTCTTCACCTGCAATGGATATCAAACCAACTAGTAGTTTGATATTCGCAACATTGTTTGCATTTGTCACGCGGATAGTAACTGTATCCAGTATTTTCTAACATACAAGCAGCTATTTTGTGACCTCTGGCTTCGCAAGCGATTGTTGGAAGTGAGGAAACAAAATCTGCAAACACAACCAAGAATACTAAGAATGCAATGAAAAACATATGATACTAAAGTAAGTACTAGGTAAGTTCGAATTAACGTGAAAACAAAATAAGCTACTTGATGTTGTCAGATGTGGCAAGCAAAATAATAATTGAAGCAAAAAGAGCTACTCTAATTGCAAATATTATATACATTTAAGGCAAACAAAAATGTCAACAATGACAATAATTCAATGCGATAAGAAAAAATGTTATTTACACGTCAATATTATAAGCTAAGTAATATAACTAAAAAGTTGATCGTAACTAAGCTACATTTGATGCGACTTAAATGTCAAAGCAGGGAGCTGATTGGAAGTAAAGATGACAATAAATTTACTAAAGTAGTGCAATAAGAAGCGGTATATACTTTTGCCAAATTAACAATTCAACACATACAAAAATATTCCTAAACACAATTATATCAAGTTAAAAATCAATGAGGATCTTGGAAAAAATGATAATGAACAAAATGGACTACTATCTACAAATAAATCTACATATATTATATATACGCTAAGAAGTTTTGCGATACGTGAGGAACGTTTTACTCGAATGCCCTACTCGTACACATTAATTGAATAATATATATATATATATATAAATAAACAGTTTAACTAATTGATAACTTGTATTATTGTATAATTCTTGTAAGATTGTATCAAGTTTTTAACATTTCTACACGTAAATTACAATTACATAATACCCTTAAATAATTCATAATTAGCTTAAGTGCGTTGCGAATTTTCAGCAGCAGGTGGGAAACGTGTAATAATGTAATAAGTAATTTAAATTGTAAGCGTTCTATCGCTTGTAATACTAACTAAACAGCACAAATGTAGCACATCTTGCATATCGAATATCTAATGGATTTCTAATTAAATATCAAGATGGGGGTGTGATCTATACGCAACCTCTTCTAAACTAGTGTTAATTGTGGTGTGCAGACAATAACTTGCTACTTATATGCAAAGGATACGTTGAGATAAAGCGACAATAATGGTGTAACAATTGTAAACTGTGTACATTGTAAGCTAGTTTTCATATCTATGGCTTTTATATGTGTTTTTCGATGAGGGAACGCTACAAGGTTCCAAATATCAACCTAACATAATCATATTTAAAACTTCTAGCAACTAGTTCAACTTCAATAATGTATTCAACTTCAGACACAGTCCAAAAGTTTCAAGCTCGAGTTACGATCGATTGTTGTTAATCACTGTTCATTTCTGCCAGGTTTTGTTATAGAAACATATCTTGTTGTACGTTCAATTAAAATTGGCCTCAACTAATCTAAAATTTATGGATATTATCCTGTAATATTATGATATACATGTGGAAGTTTTGCTCACAAGTCAATTTTCGAACTTCAATATCTCTCAAGTGTATGGAATATCAATTTATCGCGATAAACATATTTCCATGATGTTCACGACAATAATGGCGTACAAAGTGTATAAAACTGTTTCAAATGATCAAATGAGAAAAAATTATTCTGTACATGTGTCATATTATTAATTAACGATTGTTAACTGATAACTGTATCATTGGATATTGGAATATTATATCAATCTTATTGAATACAAATAACGTTGGATTGTCTTATATATTGAAATAATTTTCTATAATGAATTTGTATATTATACAAATATCGGTTGTCTCAAACATTATAAATTTCAATATATTAATGTGCAATAATATGAATTTCAAATTAAATTGTTATTTAAAGAAATCTTTGTTCTGGGAGCCCTCTGTGGGCAAGTATATTCAACATCAGTTATTTATCAGCTGTACATGAAGAAGATAACGAATAAGTCTACGAATTTTCAGTTCGCCGCCTATCATACAAATATACCCGGCTGAAATGTGATTTACTCTTATAACAATCGTCAAATCTCTTCAAGAATGGGTAATCAACTTGTGGGCATTGCCCCATCAGCTATCTTCCCAGTAGAACATTATCTCACTGATTTAACGGACTTAAAATTCGATGTGAGGTTAGTATTCATCTATTTTCGCCAATTTAGAGAGCATTTTAATATATTCAATCATTCATTTACATAAATTTTAGTTTAGGTAGTACAAGATTTCTCAAAGTCGCCCGCGCAGAATCTCAAGAAGGTCTTGTTGTGGTGAAACTTTTTGCAATACCAGACCCTTCATTCCCATTATCATTCTATAAAGACAGGCTAGAAGAGATAAGAGCAACACTTTCATCTGCTGTCAACTGTTTACCATTTCAAAAGATGGTAGTTACTGATAAGGCTGGTGTTATTATGAGAGAATATGTTAAGTATAGTTTATATGACAGAATCTCAACTAGGCCTTTCCTGACAAACATTGAGAAGCGATGGATCACCTTCCAAGTCTTATATGCTTTGCACCAGTGTCACAAGGTAGGAGTATGTCATGGTGACATCAAGCTAGAGAATATAATGCTCACTTCATGGAATTGGGTATTATTGGTTGATTTTGCTTCTTTTAAACCAACTTTTCTACCAGAAGACAATCCAGCTGATTATTCTTATTTCTTTGACACATCAAGAAGAAGAACATGTTACATTGCTCCTGAAAGGTTCATTAAATCAATTGCAACTGACAGTAACACAATGTTCAATGAGAATCCATGTAATAGTGGAGATCTTAAACCAGTTATGGATATTTTCTCAGCTGGGTAGGATATAAATTTATTTTTGTATCAATCAAAGTAATGAATTTATTTTAATCCATATAGTTGTGCTTTGCTGGAGTTATGGAATGAAGGCCAAGCTCCTTTTGATCTCTCCCAACTTTTAGCTTACAAATCTGGAGAGTACAATCCACAGAAACACCTAGATCGTTTGGAGGACATCAATTTAAAGCAGCTAATTGCATCAATGATTCAAAATGATCCAAGTCAACGTCTCCGAGCAGAAACCTATCTGTCTCTTGAACGAGGACGATTGTTTCCTGAGTATTTTTATACATTCCTGCAGAGTTACATGTTGATTTTCTCAGCAAGTCCTATTTTATCACCAGATGAAAAAATTACAAGATTGAAGAACGACATTGCTAATATTTTCAAGTTCTTATGTTCTACAGAGGAAAATGAAACTGGTGAGAGGGATAAAGATAATGATGGTTTAGTAATAATTGTGTCTTTGGTCACATCAACAATAAGAGGATTACATGACTGTACTTCAAAGTTACAAAGTTTGGAGATTTTGTATGAATTGGCATTACATGCAAATGAAGAGACAATTATGGATAGGATACTACCTTATATTGTAAGTTCATATCAAACGATGACAGTCAAATAGCTTATTATTCAATTAATTTCAGATGTACTTGATTCAAGATCACAATTCTCGTGTTAAAGTAGCTGCAATTAACACAATCACTAGGTGTCTTGCGGTTGTTCGCAGTGTTCCTCGCTCCGACGCCAACATATTCCCTGAATATGTTCTTCCTGGTCTTGCACCACTTGCGGTAGACACTTCTCCATGTGTTCGAGCAGCATATGCCCGGAATATTGCAACTTTAGCCGAGACTGCACTACGCTACCTTGAACATACTCAGACTGATCGTGGGGATACCTTAGCTCCACCTAAAAATGGAACTTCTGCATCAGCTTCTCGTCTCAACTATGAACTTGAATTGCAAACTCTGCATGAGATGGTTCAACAGACAGTTAGTACTTTGTTGACCAATTCACCGACGCTTGTAAAACAAACCTTAATGGATAACGGTATTACAAAGTTGTGCGTATTTTTCGGGAAACAAAAGTCGAATGATATTTTATTGAGTCATATTATTACGTTTTTAAATGATACGGATAAGGAATTGCGGGGGACTTTCTTTGACTGTATTGTAGGAGTTGCGGCGTATTTGGGAAGTCATTGTTCACATATTTTAACACCACTTTTACTACAGGTATTTTGCGTAAAAGTCTAAATATTAGAGAGGTTTAATTCAACATTTTGCAGGGTCTGAATGATACCTGTGAATTTGTTACAATGAAAGCTATCCATGCAATGGCGGCATTGACTGAGTTGGGATTGATCACAAAGCCGCAACTTCGAGAATTAATCTCAGAATGCGCTATTTTATTGGTTCATCCTAATTTGTGGATCCGTCATGCAGTTGTGGCGTTGATTTGTTCAGCATCAACATGGTTAAGTCCACTGGATGTACAATGCAAAATTGTTCCCGTGGTATCGCCATACATGAAGTACCCACTTATACAAATTGAAAAGTATGTTATTTCATGCAACACTTACCAAACCTTTCACTTTAAATGAAATTTTTATTTGCACAGACCAGAATTATTGTTGGAATCTCTAATAGACCCAATAAAACGTCCAGTGTACGATAGCGTCGTTCAATTTGACCATCTTGATGCTTTATTGAAAGTTCTCGAGTACAACCGGAAGACCAGACTGGCAATGAGTGGAAATGAACGTTTCCGAACTGATGCAATTGACATAATCCAACCAGTTCGGAAGCTTCTATGCAGATTAGCCATGCCTGCAACTGTTGAAGAACACATTTTGAAAATGGCCCCACATTTAGCAAAAATTAACAAGCATCATTCCATTGCAGAAAAAGAGCGCGAGCGTGAACGTGCAACCAAACATGATGGCGTCATTGAAATTGACACCAGATTCAGTAATGTAAGGGTACATAGTTATAATCTTGAGGAAGCAAGGGCAAAGAATGAGTTTGAAACTAAAAGTGAAATATCTCGACGGCAGTCGGAGAGTACCAATTCTGGTGGTCCTCCCTCAAGGCCAACCACGTCAAGACCTTCTTCCCCAGCACCTGATGTAAATGTCCATAGATTTGCAAATGAACCACCGCCAAATATGAGTTTACATGAGAGGTCCTATATTCAATGCAAGTATTATTTTACTCGATTTATTCATATTTTCACATACTTAATGTATTCAGATCGTGCTGCTAACTGTAGCATGGAACTCCGCAATCTTATCTCGCGTCAACAGGATCATTTCATGGAAGCCCACAGAAGCAAGGAGTGGGAAGAACAAACAGCTTGCAAGCCGCAACTACCCCCGCCGGGTTGGCATCTAGGTGGGACACTCGTAGCACATCTTCATGAACATCGTGGTCCTGTTACCAGACTTGCCTCTCTCCCGGAGACACCATTCTTTGCTAGTGCGTCTATGGATGGTACAATAAAACTCTGGGACTGTTCGAAAATTGAGGGTAGAAACATCGCAAACCGTTCTGTTACCAATCACAAATTAGCCAATGGTGGTGGTATTATTGCTTTAGCTGTTTGTGAGAATGGACAGTCAATTGCTGCTGCGTCCCAGGATGGTGCGATTAATGTATTAAGAGTAGATACAATGACCAAAAAGTAAGTGAAATTGTAATATCTGGTAATTTTCATGTGGTTGAGATTCTATATGCAATCTACTAGTCTTGCAAACAGGTTTGGAGCTCTTCATTCGCGACAATTACACCCTGATGATGATGGTTGTTCAGTGGATATGCAATACATGGATAGACAAAATGTCCTGGTCTATGCTACATTGTATGGATCTCTTGTAGGTTGGGATTTAAGGGCGCCTAGCTGTGCGTGGAGATTAGAAAATGGTACCAAACATGGCGTCATTACAACTTTCTGTATTGATACGCATCAAAGCCTTTTAACTCTGGGAACAAACGATGGGTCTCATATCGCTTGGGATTTGCGTTTTCAACTGCCCATTGCAAACATTAGGCATCCGACTGGGGCCAGAATAAGGAAGATTGTACATCATCCCATTGAACCATCTTGGATATTGTCGGCGTTCCAAGGAAACAATGAGATTTCCATGTGGAATGTTGAAACTGCACAGAGGGAGAAAGTATTGTGGGCTAGTCGGAATCCACCGTTATCTAAAACATCTGTATGATTTGTGTTACTTGAACGTTTCCTGGTTTTCATTGCTTTTGTCCTTCATAGTCAAACAACAACAGCATTCTTGCAATGCTGACCGGCTGCATTGACCGATCCGGGTTCCTCCTCGCAGCTGGAACTGACCAACGTCTACGTTTCTGGGATCTGGATGATCCTACAAAGTCCTACATGGCGATTGCTGCACCCAATGATACTATCACAGCATGTCACGTAACCTACGAGCGTAGACTTATTGATGGCGTTTGTGTATTTTTGGAACAGGTCGATGATCGCCATACACCTGGTGCGGGGACTAGAGATGAGGTGCCACGGGCCGGCCCTGAACCCCCACCGGCAGGTCATCGTGATAGCATCACAGATATTGCGTTGTGCAAAACATCCCAATGTTTCTTGCTCACTGCGTCTCGTGATGGAGTGATCAAAGTATGGAAATAAACACCAGCTATGTCGATGGACCTCCAGTAAATAAACAACAAAGGTATTAGATCGCTTTGTATTCAAAGTGATGCGCTGTTTGTTAATCTGCGCGCGGCGTCAAGGACGCAAACATCTTTATTGTGAATTTTATTTTTGCGAATTCTTGTGAATCTCCAATTTTTTAAACGTAGAAAAGTCCCCCGTTCATTTACATATGAACTTTGTATTCGTCAATATTGTATTTTCTTTAAATTTAATGGAATTTGGTATATTGTTATCACAACCATGCCCTAAATTAACACGATAATTTGGACAACAATTATCTGCAAGTTTTTTTCAGCTCATGGCCCATTCATCGTGTTATGTATCCTGTTCTATAGTTGATATCTCAATAGAGAGGAGTGGATTTATAACATCCTGTAAGAGACGATTAGGTCCTATATAAGTCACGCGCAGACTTTGTCACAACTAGTCGGAGTCTGTACACCATACTGCAAGTACCACCTATTACTGCAAGTAATTCTTCAAAGAAGATATAAGTTACTTTCAACCCTATCAAAGAAAATTTACAACATGAAAATCATCCTTGTGTTGCTGGTAATAACCATTGGAATAGTGGCTGCATTTCCTTCGCCCTTCTTCAACCTACTCTTTCCAACCCCCAATTATAATCGAAGAAACTATGGTAGGAGTTACGAGGGACATCAAGATGGCGGAGAACGATACAAATCCATTTGCCGCATCCACTCAGTTGATTCCTTGGCCTACCCTGGAAGAGTTGGAAATCCTGTATGTCCTTACTGATGTAATAGAGAATCATGGAGCTGCACTGTGTAATATTAAGCTTAATTCGTTTAAATATTATAATTTTTACTGGAGTTAAGTTATGGATGAAGTAATGGCTGTGCTCAATGCACTCGTAAGTTTACTAGCTTTAAATTATTTTAATATTTTGTAAATAACATGTATGTATATCACAAAAATGTCACGAAATGTATTCACTTTCTAAGTTCAGCAGTTCACACTAATGCGTCGTAGGCGTTATTTGGAAGTTAGTGTTTTTAGAACAGCCGTTTACGCACAATGTACAGCACACATGCGACAAAGAAAGCAAATGCGAAGAACATAAGTATCTTATCGGTAAACTCTCGTCGTCCATACTTAGCCAATAGTTTACCACTTTGCGCAATGGAATCGGATGTGAGTTTCAGTTCCTCCTGTGCGCCTATAACGCCATCTGAGGATACAACTAGAGTGTCTAAGGTAGCGGCGCTTTTTCTTGTAGTTTCTGCCAGTTGTCTACTAATTGATAACAACTGGTCAGTTACACTAGTTGTGGCTTTTGCCAGAGCTTCCTTGTCTCGTTTTTGACGTTGGCGCAAGGCTGCATCTGGGTCCCGGGGACGTAAAAGTTCCTCTTTCGTGGAACGATCAATAGCGAGCATTGCGCGAATATTGGCCTTTTTGAACAACTCCATTGATACAGAGAGTTGCTCACGGTAGAGTGACAATTCTTTGAGGAGTTCGGCATCCTTAGAGTCCTTGGCCAGATTCGAGAATCGGTCAATGAACGATCGTAACTCCGAGATTTTTGCGCGGCCCGCGCTATTGAGGGAATTTAATTGGGAGAGTGGACCGACGCATGCGTTGGTGTCCTACGAAACATGAATTGGATTAGAAAGAGATGGACAGTGTTGAAAATTACTTGAAACGAATTAAAGCTCGACTGGAGTTGATGAAGGGAGAAAGAAGATGCATTGTTTTTACGTTACCTGGATGATGGCTTTTAGTTGGAGACTATGCTCAGTGATGTCTTTGCGTACTGATGTAACCTGAAAATTGATGGAGTCCATCGTAATTAATTGAATACTAAAAACTGGGATGTGACAGGAACGCGAACAATGCAACTGATGCGCGAACTGTGTAAGTGGAATCGCCATGTTGGCCCCCAATGTGGACGTTTTCACGGTCGATATAAGGTGACGCTAGCAGCAACTTGTTCTAAGAGCGTTCGTTGTAATGATCATTAAAGCAATTGAGATCATCAGTATTCTTTATTCATGACTGAAACTAAAGTGAAGCGAGAGAGAACACAAACCAAGCAGCTTCAATGGACAGAGTAACAATGGAACGTGTTTGTTGTATTTATTTCTACTTGACCTTGAGGTCCTAATTTACCATCATCTTCTGCATATTTCCGCGGATTTAAATACAATACAACCTACTAAATATAACCCTTTAGTAACTTGCACTAGTAATCTAGTGCTGAAGGTTTTGCAGTATAATTAAACATGCCTGGGTTTATCTGAAAAGTATTTTTAGCAACTTTATTTTTTAATTTCACTAAATTCTAAATTGCGTTGTTTCATTGCTAGTAGTGTGTGGAAAAGGCGGTGGAAAGCGAATCTAAAATGTGCCATTTTATGTTGTTTTGGTTGCTTATGTTTTTGTCGGTTGGTGTAACATTTATTTGAGTTATCACTACAAAAGCAATTTAGATGTAAATTCCTTTTGTAGTACTTATTACAAGCAATAGACCACTATAGAGAGTAAGGATCTGTGAGATCCACCTGGAATGACTGAATAAATATTTTTCATAAAACTTAAATTTACTAGTCAGTAAGTGGTTTACTCGCAAAAATTGCCAACTATGAGGTAATGACTAGAATTTTTCGAAAACTTTTTATGATACAGTCCACATAATGCGCTCTATTATGTGGTCTTTGATAGCATGTTCTTGTATAAAAAGATTGTTAATGATTCTATTAGTAATAATACTTGTCTAATATTCTATTATGTTTTTCATGTATATTGATGTGTTGTTGGAAATTTAATCTATATTTTTTATGATCAGTGGTGAATCTGGTCATACTTAATTATTACCATTCTAGTGACAATGAAAAACCATTTGGGGCTACAAGAACTACAGTCTTCTCGAGGAAGCTGAAATAATACGCATTCAATTCTCTTTTTATCGATGCCTGATATAATAAGAACACTAATTATTTAAGAGTAATGTTTTATTTTAATGACAACATGATTGAATTATTTGATTTATTAAACTAAGAAACGCAACAATTGCTTTAGAGAACTAATTTAAAGAAACAACTCTTCTTATTTTAAATCAACCGATATATAAACAAATTAAATTGGAAACAATATTCATTATATATGGTAATATCTTTGAATCATACTTATTTGCTTAAGGTAAGTGCAAGTGCAATATTAGCATACAACAACTTATTTGAAACGTGTTCAGTTTAAGTAATCTATGTTTACTCTAATATTATAATTGCAAACCAGTATCATGCAACTTATTCTCCATCCACTCATCAAACACTTGCTCTAACTCCTCATTCATTAGGTCCTTGTAAGCTCCAGCTTTCCCACTACGCATAAAACTGCCATCCGCGTTGACAACAGAACCACATTTGCGTAAATACTCCAAAACGGGGCCATGGTGAGTTGACGTGTTGTTTTTCATCACTTCGAAGCTCACATGATGTTTCAAGTCCTCCAACTGCTTATCAGTCATTGGTTTATTTAGAAACTGCACAATCCTCTTAATAACTGCCGTAATATCAGACTTCAACTCTTCGTATTTGATAAAAAGCACGTTATCTTTATTCTGGTGTTGCCAATAGCTTAAAACATTATCCAACATTGATGCATAACTTACTAAAAACAATTAAAATTATAACTGTAAAGTAATAAACCGTACTGTTTTTAAGAAAATACATTTTCCTGCGATAAGCAACTTCCAAAATAAGGCAAAGTCTCCGGTAAAACCCTCCAAAAGCCTACTGTGATGATAATACGAAACACAGACATCTTTGGGGTTTCTAGCAACATGAATTATCTTCGGTTGCTTTCTGAAATCACGAATTTCAATAGGTAATAAATTCCACGGTAGGTGGGACTTGATAAATCGTGGTCTTGCCATATCAGCCGCAATTTGCACTGATTTGTGAATAATGCCAGGTTCATTCCGTAATAAAACTGGATCTTCCGTGTAGAAACACGTTTCATATTCCAAGAAAGGAAAGCGTTTGTCAAGGTCAATATTTCGAGCCTTGGTGAAATCAAAATTGTTGCAAATACACCATACTATTTCCTGAGTCCATGTTGTGCCTTGAATTGTCATTTTCAACAGATACTTTTTAAGCCGAATAGTACTTACCACACTTAGGAAAACTTGTGACCCAAACATCATCGTCATACACTGTAAAATCAGCAATCTGCTGACGCATATGCTGAAAACTTTCTGGCATGGTATACCCATCAAATTGCATATATCCACTCCTAATGGAAGATAGGCAAAATTTGGTACGACTTTCATCTAAGCTTTCAAGATCTAAATCTTGAACATTTCTTGCTTTTGAAGACATTGCGAAAAGTGATGTAAATTGGGTGTGAATTTGGAACTACTGTGTTCAACCGTGTTGCGAATTTAGTTACCAGTGGAATATTTTAATCAACTATATGCAAAAACAAATAAAACTAGCTTGATAGTATATCATCAAGTAAACAAGACAGAATGCTTGCTTATTGCCATATTTATTTTCCATAATTTTGATACATTACTTGCACTCGTCACCATATGACATCCGTTCGTCAATTCGCGCCGCCATCTTGTTACTCATCTCTTGACAATGCCCACCAGTCTCGCCCTTTCTCAAGAAATCTTCCACTTTATCCCTTTGCAGATACCTATCATTAATATACTTTAAAATATCATTGACTGCTAGATTTTTCTCATTGCGTTTCATGCCTTTGAAGCTTAAATGTTCCAACAACGCCGCCGCTTTTTCCGCACTCACTTCAACATTCAAAAACAAAGCTATTTTCTCAATTACACCAGACATGTTTGTTTTCATATCTTCAAAACGCAGAAATAACACGTTGGGTTCTTTACGACAGGCCCAATAGGATCTTACGTTGTCTTCATAAGGTGCCCAACGCACTAAAATAAAATATATTTGATAGCTATTTTCTGAAATAAATTGAGGGTCTTGCAGCGGACATACATAGTCCACGAACAAACAACTCATAAAACAGGTCAGAAGGTCCAGAAAAACCTCTCATATTACGATTATGGTGAAAAAAGGACACGGCAACATCTTTGGGGTCTCTAGCCACGTGGATAATTCGGGGACGTTTCGTAAAACAACGAATTTCATCAGGTAGACATTGGAATGGAAGGTGTGATTTGATGAAACGAGGTTTGGGCATGCTAACGACTTTCTCCACCGAGTTTGTTACTTCTTGGGGTGCCGTGGAGTCTGCGCCAAAGTTGAACACGGCTGAGTATTCAAGAAATCGAACGCGGTCATTCAAAGGAAGCTTAGCTTCAGAGGAGTTTATATCATTACAGATAGACCAAACTGTTTCCGATAACCACGTTGTCCCTAAAAATCAGTTATAGCATCTTGGTTTCGTTAAGGTAGATTAGACTATTACCTGACTTAGGTACACTAGTGATCCATATATCATCATTATACACTTTCAAATCTTCAACACTTTGTTTAATATCCTGATACATTGCAGTATGTTGATATCCGCGATATGCAAAGAATCCAGGTTGCAATTCTATCGGTATATAAGCTTCATAAGCCTTCATTGCCTCTTCATCACTTAACTTCTCATAATCCATTTTGGTTCAATTGGAAGTCCACTTCACAAGAAAACAGTCAACGATGCAATGACCACACTGCAAGCTCTCAAAGTGCCTCAAGTCCTCGAGACGTTTACATTACACTTCTTATTTACACGATAATGCATTGTCGTAGATAATAAGTAGAGTTGCAAACTGCAACAGCAATTCAAGTGAAAACTAACGAACCTTGAGAGAGGAAATACTGGTTTCTAGCTCATTCTAGGCATTCCTCATCTTCCTTCTTTAGCTTAATAGCACACGCGCGCATTCCAAGCTGCTTAATCATTTTCAGCAACTGTCTGTTGGCATCTGAATACTTCTTTCCCAGTTTCCTATCAATTGCTCGTCGGGTGCGGCCATCCATATAGCGTATGGGTTTCTTCGTTACTAGACGTACGCGTTTGCTGCGGTCCCGGTGAATCTTCTTCCACGTTTCCAACTCGAGGTGTTTGGGAATTTCGATAACTGACTTGGCGCGGCGCATTTTGGCTTGAGCAAGGCACTCATCAGCAATGTTGAGGTTAAATTTTACACGGCTTTGTAAATGAGTTTTTGCTTTGGAACGTTTGACGATTGTTTTATCGCTGGTCTTGTGCAAGTCACCACCAGATCGGTGTCTATTCACTCTGGAAACTTTCGACACGACCGGAGCCATTGTGGTACGAGAATTTGGACGCGAAGAAAGATTGAGGTGCGAAATTCACCAATGGATCGAAAGTTTGTTTGAAATTGATTGGATTTTTGTGTGTTTATTGACATGGTTACATGCTGCAATGTTTTTAACACAGCTAATCGCGATTTGGATTTTTTGTTGGGTTGTTTGGAATATTAGAAAAAGTTTTTATTTGCTCTGATACGCTTCATTCAAGTGTAAGATACCCTAATTCCTTATCGGGATTATTTTCTTTAGTCCACTTGTTCATAATTATGTTTGCGATGGAAAGTAATCACCGTCATGTTGGTTTTCATTGACTCGAAACTCAAATGAGTCAGCAGTTTGTTTTATCTACCACTCCAGATAGATTTTATCTCTTCGTATTTGATGAAGAACATGTTTGATTGACATTGCGTATGGAAGGACATTGCTTCAAAATAGTTCAAAAAATAACTAAAATAAATCCTATTCTTATTATTTTTGAATGATATGTAAATTACCTTTTATGTGCAACTGGAAAAACTCTTTGAATGTTCCTCTTCAAATAAGCTTGCATGATGAAAGTGAGAAACACAGACAACTTTAGGGCTGATTGCTGCCATTTTGTATTTGTTTTAGGAGTTTAAGGACCATGGAAGATGAGTGTTTGATAAAACGTGGACGTATTTTTCGTGAATTTTAAAGAGTCATCTACAAAGACTGGAGTGATAAATTTTCAGTTTGTAATTGTCTTCAATTGTTGGTATTTGATGGTAAATGTTATATTAATTTAATCAGAAGTTTCATTTAATATTAAAGCCTCGCTCCGTTGCTCAATCGGTAAACCGTCTGATTACAGCAGTGACAGCGAGGTACATATTCTGGGGATTCGGGTTCAAATCCTGCTGTAGTTCATATATTCAGTATAATATATACTCTCATAGAATTCAGTCTCAATAACAGCAGATAACCATAGTAGTTGATTTAGTATTACGAAATTGAGGTCAAGTACAGTGTCAGTACCCGGCATGTTTGCAGAATGCTCCAAAAACAACAAAATAACATACACTAATATATTTTCTTACATACAATACTCTTAATAGCAATGGTATGGACTTATTAATAGTATTGTCTTATCGCAATTATAATACACAAGCCGTAAATTTAACATTAACCGTCGTAAAACTCTGCGAAACAATGAGAGCAATCATAATAAAAGCTCGCGCTCCGAAATTTCGCACAATGAATTTGAATATTGCAATTATTTACCAAATTTCACAAATTAATTTATCGATTAATTTAACAAGAAAAATACAGATGTATATTTAATGAGCAAAACACCATTATCAATTTTATACAAACACAAATAGATTTATAGAGAAATTAAAGTTGGAATGTTGAAAAAGCAAGAAACGTAGAAGCAAAAATTATAATTCATTGTGGACATATTCTGTCGTCACTTTTTCTTCTTCGATGTGGAACTCGTGACATTCTTCTTTGAAGAAAGTCTCACAATCTTTACCCTCTTGTACTTCACTGTAGATGGTCCAGAACGGGGATCGATCGCTACCACTAAGGAACCAACTCGCTCCTAAAGTCGCAGAAGTAGCGAGTGTTTTCTTGAGCCCAGGAAGGCTTAACATCTCATCTGGTTCATGTTGATTGGCAACACATAAAACATACCTGAAAAGACAATATTTATTAGAATGTACCCATCTTAATTTTCTTGTTTAGCAAAAGTTTACCTTGTACAATGTGGTGTCTTCTTTGCAAACCTAATAGCTCTGTTTACTCTCGCCAACGGTTCAATAATCTCCAGATTAATAGTATCAGTCAGTTTGTTTGTCAATTCATTGGCATTCCATGTACGTCCCAAAATTCCCTTATTTTCTGCCAATTTCAACAAGTCCTGGACGTATGCAACAGCTGGAAGAACATAGGGTGCTGAGTTGAATTTGATGCCAAAATATCTCTTTGGGATATGATTGGCTAAGGCTGATAAAGTTTCAGCAGGGTGCGTTGGGTCGAATAGAGCGTGTTTGGGGACACCGTAGCTCTTTAGGAAGTTATTCATAAAGAATTGGATGGTTGCCACTGTTCTAAAATGGTAAAACCACAAAAATTAATTTCTTTCCTAAAGTGTTTTCAATAACGCCTTACTTTTTTTGAGTGTATGGATCAGCAAAATAAGTTAAAAACTCTCCAATTCTTCCGGTAACCATTTGGAGCCAGTGCTTCCTAAATGAATGATTCTCCATCATGTCAACAAACTTCCTATAACTGAACTTTCCATCCGGAGTAGAAAAGATCTTCACAAACTTCTCAGCACCAAATTTCTTTGCAAGATCACGACCCAAGTCAGAATTCATCAACTGATCTGCTAAAATATGCAATTTTTCTAAGATGGGAGGCAACATCCATGCATGACCTTCATGTTCTTTCGCAGTACGTTCAGCTGATGGGCCTGACATAGCTTCATACAAATTCATCAATGTTGGCAGATAAGACATGAAATCCTTAGCTCCATCTTGGTTCATGAAGCTTCCTAGTAAGTCACTTGCGCTGTTCCAGTTGAAACCACCGCCTCCACCTTTCTTTGCATCTCCACTAAATGCACTGACTACATTCGCCAACATACTAAGGTCCATCCTTCCACCTGCACCGCCACCACCTCCTTGGGCCATCATCCCAGCAAGGCCTTGGAGTAACATGGCACCACCATTGCCATTCATCAACATGTCCCCAACTTGTTTGCCACCTTCCGACGCCATAAAAGATCCTATCATCCCTGCGATGTCTCCATTTCCATCTCCGCTTGCTCCACCAGCTTCTGTTGCTTGGCTGAACATTGCACTAGCGACTTCAGCAAAGGCATTGAATTTATCAGAGTCGATATGGTTGTCTTCGACTCCTTGGAGACTGGGGTGAAGGAGGCCCCCAATTAGGACGAGTGTGACTAGAAGACGTGATGTCATTTTTGTTGCGACGATGTTGAAAAAGCCTGGAATAAAGAGAAGCCTTGGTTGAGTAAATTTTGATAAATCATCATCAAGTTCATAAATTGCGTTGAGTGATTTTAGTTTAGATAACTGTCATATTAGTACGATTCAATGACATTGACATGGGGACCTTTTTTCTAGGAGTATAATTAATGTAGTGGAAGCAGTATAGTGAGGCAGCACGCGAGGAAACAACTATTTAATAAAATATAGCGGAGAAGATGATTGCATAGCTTTCGTATTTTATGTTGGAAACCTATTCTTGAGGCATGGACATTTAGAATGATTAAATCACTACAGTGCTGACAATCACATTATAATTACAATGTAACAATTGCAACAATGTTTTTGTTGAACGCATTTCTGTTTTTTCTGCTATTTATTTTTAAAAAATATCAATTTCTTGACATTACTAAGCACTCAGTAATATTTTATATATGTAAAATGGTTATGAAATAACTTTGCAACATTTTTATTTCTTTAGATAATCATGTCAATTTAATAGCATTCCGTTCTTTTCTGAAACAGTTAGAGGTATTATCGGTAATCATTTGGTTCGAAGCATTCATAAAAGTTTCTAACCGTTGTGACTTGTGTCGAATCATAATAGTTTTTAACAGATCGTTAAATAAATTTACAAACGAACGAATTCTTTATGGTGTTTGTCATGGCGAGCGTGTGTCATTGAACTTGAACTCAAAAACCGATAGAATTCGTTCGCCAAACGGCGCATTAAGTAAAGCGGCAAAAATTAGTCGGTTTAAAGTTGCAACATTAATATTTAAAGTAAGCCCATTTTTAAATCAAGCAAGTTCAACTTCTTCAACCCGAAGAAGATTCTAGAAGAGAGCAACATTACGTCAGTTTAATGCCTTAATTTAATGAGTGTTACCTTGATAGATCGATAATTGTTACTAGGTTCCTGCTCTAAAGTGCCGCCAATTTGTCACAATTAATTTAATTAATTTAGATTTGTTTTTGAAAAACCAGTTTTTTGACTCGTTTGCTGTGTGTCTACTCCACAATTTGCATTTTTCTATTTAAAACTTCATAATTTATTAAACATATTAGTTTTATGAACAATGTAGTAATTATTTTACAAATAGATCAGTTTAGAAGTGAAAATTTTCAATTTTGGCACAAAAACAAAGATAATTATTTGAAACCATTTGGGGAATGTTAGATAAGTCACAAGTAGAATTCGTGTGTGCACTATGTACTTTTCAAGCATTTTGAGTATTAAAATTAATAACGAGAGAATAAAACACATACTCATAAATAAAGCACGTGAAATATGATTTAAACTATAATTTATAACGTTTACAACAAATAAGCATGCTAGTTTCAAGTTTAATTTCAACAACAATGACTATACTTAATTACTAAAATAAAGTCACTTCAACTTACTTTATATCAATGAAGTATCCCAGAATTCAAGTCGAGAATCAATTTTTTCGTATTATTATCTATTTGAGTAACTTGTATCACATATTCTGATGTACCTTCAAAACCTGTCCAACTCTCTCAAGTACCAAGCGCAACTTATCAACTCGCACTCCAAACATAAACTGATCGCACCTGAATCGAACTCAACGGAATACCCGCTATTTACTTCAACAACAACAACGTACCATCAAACACCACGTATGCGTTTCGACTGACTCACTCTCTGCCAATTCCACCTTAAGTCTTTACCGTCTGTAACTCTTCCCTCCTAACACCAGCAACCAGCAAGGCTTAGCGTATAATCCAACAGCGTTCGATTGAGAAGAAGAGCAGCGCACTTGTTGCTTGATTATGCGTCTTGCTGCTCTTCCAGGTAGAGATACCGCTGTGGAGCGTCCAAGTCGTGGAAGGCGGCTAACGGTACCTATCGTGCCGGCAGTGTGGAACTTTATAGCGGACCAAGGGATCAACAGAATAGACAAGTTTGATCCACTGTTATAGTTGTAGTCACAATTTAAGCACGGTTTGAATAATATGAGGTTTATTACTTATATTTATTTCTATTCTTCTAGGTATTTGGGTTAAGATGGTTGTAAAACGGATTAGATAGGGCCCACAGGATTTTATTCGCGCTTAACAGGTTTAGGGCCCTGGGACATTGACCTGATGACGAATTTTACCGAAATTAAAAATGCGACGAATTGTTTAACTATGATGGAAATATTTATGATTTTTTTTTCTTTAATTAGTATGTTGATATTCTATCTTATATTATAATCCTTGGAATTTAAACAAAATCGGTTCAATGTCCTCTGCCATATTCTCTTCCGTACCTCACACATTTTCTTTCACATATACCACTTATTGCACATGACTTGAGAGTCAACAATATTGAAACCGCTTAACAATAAACGATGCACATCATGCCTATCATCTTCACTATTGAATAACATCGTTTAACTTCCAGTTATAAACAGCTAATTATTAAGATTATATCTTAGGTGACGAATGTTGTGTGAATTTTGCATTCAATTAGCTTAATAGCAATTCAAATCCAACCAATTTTTGAAGAATATTTGAACGAAAGCGAATAAAATTATTCTTGAAAGGGTAAATGAATATATTTTTGATTATAGTTACTCAATATACGTTGCATTTTTCGCAAGATTCATACGAGTCATGCAAATACTGAAATATTCCACTATGCAATTACACGCTGACTCGAAATTAATTAATTGCAATGCAAATCACATACCACAGTTAAGTCAATTGCGATTTTCAAGTGGAGTTTTTATTATGAGGGACTGGTTTTATTGCTTGTGTGTAAACCTACACTATTCTTAACTTTTGTAGCAAAAAAGTGATAATTTTCTCATTTCTAAATACATAATTCCCTCAATTATTCAGTTTTTTGTGTAACCGTTATGGAAGAGCAAGAAAGTTTAATAATTATGATTTTGATACAGATTC
Organism: Diploeciton nevermanni; assembly: GCA_027575565.1. Lineage (NCBI taxonomy): Eukaryota > Metazoa > Arthropoda > Insecta > Coleoptera > Staphylinidae > Diploeciton > Diploeciton nevermanni. The sequence continues at coordinate 72,607 of JAODIE010004756.1, forward strand.
TTTTGTTCAAATATATGCAAATTATTTACTATTTGTTTAGAAACAAGCTTTTTTATAAACACAGTCGAATATTTATTAATTTCTTAAATTGCTTTATATTTTTAAATTATACACTGGCATAAGAGCAACCTCTGCAACCAACCATACACTCAGATTCGAAACATAACCCTTAAGTAAATGCATCTCGAAGTGCAAATCCTGTTTACATTGATTCTTTCATACTACCAAATTCATCTCTAAATTAATGAAGTGATACTAATAAATTAAATTTATCATGGACGAAGTACAAAAACTAGAACACCTCTCTCTGGTTTCCAAAATATGTACGGAATTAGAAAATCATCTGGGAATGAATGATAAAGATTTAGGTAACAATTCACTCATATTGTTTAGTTATTCAACATAGCATTACTCTAAATATAACCATATTTTAATTTCAGCTGAATTTATAATACATCTTGCTGATAAGAACCCAGAGCAAGAAGCATTCAAACATGTACTACTAGAAAATGGTGCAGAATTCTCGGATTCCTTCATTACAAATTTACTTCGAATCATCCAACATATGAAACCAGCCCTCACAAAAACAACAATCAGCTTTGGAAAAGTTGGTTCCAAGCAAGATATTCTCACAGAAAAGTTTCCAGGTTTAGCAATACCAAATGAACCTCAGAAGACATTCTATGATGAAATTCAAGAGGAAGAAAATCAAAAGGGTGAAGATAATAATGTTGTGGCTGACCTAATGGCACAATTTGAGGCTGATGCACCTGGAAGCAAGCAAGAAGAAAGAGGCAAAACAAGACATAAGAGCAGGTCAAGAACAAGATCTCCAGATAAGCACAGAAGGCATCATGATAGACAAAGGAGATCAAGAACCAGATCAAAGGACAGAAAGAGAAGTGGAAACAGATCAAGACATAGAAGATCCAGATCCACACATAGAGATAGAGGTGATGGTAGTAGGAATAGAAACAGGATTAGGTCAAGAGATAGGCATCATCGATCAAGGTCAAGAAGTAGGCATCGTGATAATTCACGCGATCGTAACCGTCGTAAAAGAGATCGACGTGAATACGATCGTGATAATCCTCGTAATCGCAGTGAGGAACGTGAATTGGATGATGATCCTGTTCCCGGGAAAATATATACAGGAAAAGTCGCAAACATCGTTCCTTTTGGTTGTTTCGTTCAGATGGAAGGCTTGCGAAAACGTTGGGAAGGTCTCGTTCATATTTCTCAACTTCGAGCAGAAGGGCGTGTTACAAACGTTTCTGAAGTAGTCGCACGTGGTAATAAGGTAAAAATCAAGGTATTGTCTGTAACTGGTCAAAAGGTATCACTATCAATGAAAGACGTTGATCAAAACTCGGGCCAAGATTTGAATCCTTCTTCACACGCAAGTCAACGGGATAGAGATGATCAAGATCGAAATCCCGACCGTCCAATGTACAACTCGACTTCCGTCTTGCGACTTCCTGTTAATAATGATGAATCCGAGGAGAATTCTAGGAAGAGAGTAACGCGGATATCAAGCCCCGAACGTTGGGAGATCAAACAAATGATCTCATCTGGTTGCATCGACAAAAGTGAACTCCCTGATTTTGATGATGAAACTGGTCTACTTCCTAAAGATGAAGATGGAGGTGAAGCCGACATTGAAATTGAGTTAGTTGAAGAGGAACCACCATTTTTACACGGTCATGGTAGAGCTATGCATGATTTAAGTCCGGTTAGAATCGTCAAGAATCCAGATGGTAGTTTGGCTCAAGCCGCTATGATGCAGTCTGCTCTAGCTAAAGAACGTAGAGAACAGAAAATGTTACAGCGAGAAGCTGAGGTTGATTCTCAACAAACGGGAAAGGGTAAGAATTGGATTGATCCGCTTCCGGATGATGAATCAAGAGCATCAACAGCCAATATAAGAGGGATTGGTCTACAAAGCCAGGACTTGCCTGAATGGAAAAAGTATGTAATCGGTGGTAAAAAGTCTTCTTTTGGCAAGAAAACTAATTTGACTATTATTGAACAACGTGAATCTCTGCCGATTTATAAACTCCGAGATGAGTTGATTCAAGCTGTAACCAATAATCAAATCTTAATCGTTATTGGTGAGACTGGATCAGGCAAAACCACACAAATTACGCAGTATTTGGCCGAAGCAGGTCTTACTTCTCGTGGGAAGATTGGTTGTACACAACCCAGAAGAGTTGCTGCCATGTCAGTGGCAAAGCGGGTCGCTGAAGAGTTCGGTTGCAGATTGGGACAAGAAGTTGGCTATACAATCCGTTTCGAAGACTGTACATCTTCTGAAACTCTGATTAAGTACATGACGGACGGTATGTTGCTGAGAGAATGTCTCATGGATCTGGATCTGAAAAGTTATTCAGTTATTATGTTGGATGAGGCTCACGAACGTACAATTCATACCGATGTTCTTTTTGGACTTCTGAAGCAAGCAGTCACTAAACGGCCTGAGTTGAAATTGATTGTAACATCTGCAACATTAGATGCTGTTAAGTTCTCTCAGTATTTCTTTGAAGCGCCAATCTTTACCATTCCTGGTAGGACCTTCCCAGTGGAAGTTTTGTACACTAAAGAACCAGAGACGGATTATTTGGATGCTAGTTTAATTACAGTCATGCAGATTCACTTAAGAGAACCACCCGGTGATGTATTATTATTCCTGACTGGTCAGGAAGAGATTGATACTGCTTGTGAGATCTTGTATGAGAGGATGAAAAGTTTAGGACCCGATGTACCTGAGTTAATTATCTTGCCGGTGTATTCTGCTCTACCGTCTGAGATGCAGACCAGGATTTTCGAACCAGCTCCTCCCGGTAGTCGTAAAGTGGTGATTGCTACGAATATCGCTGAAACTTCGTTGACAATTGATGGTATTTTCTATGTGGTTGATCCTGGCTTTGTAAAACAGAAGGTGTATAATTCAAAAACGGGGATGGATTCTTTAGTTGTGACGCCAATTTCACAGGTTAGTAAGGAGTTTTCATTTTGTGTGCGTTATCATAATGTTTTTCTAATATCTTAGGCCCAGGCAAAACAAAGATGTGGACGTGCAGGTCGAACCGGTCCTGGAAAATGCTATAGATTATACACAGAACGTGCTTACAGAGATGAAATGTTACCAACCCCAGTTCCTGAGATCCAACGTACCAATTTGGCTGCCACCGTGCTGCAGTTGAAGACAATGGGAATCAATGATCTGCTGCATTTTGATTTCATGGACGCACCGCCTGTTGAATCACTTATAATGGCTTTAGAAAATTTGCATTCTTTATCTGCTCTAGATGATGAAGGGCTTTTAACTAGACTAGGAAGAAGAGTGAGACTTTCTTCTACTTTTATATTTTACTTGAATTATTAGTGTCCATATCCAATGTTTTCTTTTCTGAAGATGGCTGAATTTCCCTTGGAACCCAATCTCTCAAAGATGCTCATCATGTCCGTGGCACTTCAATGCTCTGACGAGATACTCACAATTGTAAGTATGCTTTCAGTACAAAACGTCTTCTATCGCCCAAAAGACAAACAGGCGATCGCTGATCAAAAGAAGGCCAAGTTTAACCAACCGGAAGGAGATCATCTTACTCTTCTCGCGGTGTACAACAGCTGGAAGAACAACAAATTTTCAAATGCATGGTGTTATGAGAACTTTGTACAGATCCGTACCTTGAAGAGAGCGCAAGATGTACGTAAGCAATTGTTAGGTATTATGGATAGGCACAAATTAGATGTGGTCTCAGCGGAGAAGAATACGGTACGTGTACAGAAAGCTGTGTGTTCTGGGTTCTTTCGGAATGCAGCGAAGAAGGACCCTCAAGAAGGATATAGGACACTTGTTGACAGTCAGGTTGTGTACATTCATCCATCAAGTGCTCTGTTTAATCGACAACCAGAATGGTAAATTATTTATTAACTTATTTCTTGGGTTGTACTAAAAAAAAATGTTTTTTTTGTGGTTTGAATTACAGGGTAATATATCATGAATTAGTACAGACAACAAAAGAATACATGAGGGAAGTCACAGCTATTGATCCTAAGTGGTTGGTAGAATACGCACCCGCATTCTTCAAGTTCTCCGACCCTACTAAATTGAGCAAGTTTAAGAAGAACCAGAGATTGGAACCACTATATAATAAGTACGAAGAGCCAAACGCATGGAGGATATCCCGTGTTCGACGGCGAAGGAATTAGTTTTATTATTTTACTAATTAACATAAATCTAATACTACTTATTATTTTTAATGATGGTCATAAACTCCAATTTCCTCTCCGGATCCTATAAATACAGATAATACTATCTATGTACTAACTATGATTTGTTTAACAAAACAAACAAATCCTTTGTCAAATCGGACGCGCTCGTTACATTATCAGAGTTAAAGGTCAACGCTATTTACAGCGAATTATTCATAAACATCAGTTCGAGGTAAGACTTGATCATACTACTTTGTATTTTACGAATCTGAGTATTTCATCTGGAAATATTTAAATACTCTAAGAATAATGTACCTTAGAAAAACGTCCAGGTCGCCACGCCTCGAGTGGGTTTCACATGGCTGTGTTCACGTTGGTGGATGGCTAACAGTAGTCGTTCTTATACTCTCAATGGCTATATACGTAAACGCGAAAGGTGGAAAGAGTGCGAAATACGAGGCCCAACGGCAACAAATTCTCAAGAATGAAAACTCACTTTCCATGTCTGGGCAAATTACATTCACGGAAGAGGAGGCAACGATGGTGGCAGTGATGAAACAATTGAAGCTGAACGAATATCACGAGTTTAATGAAGAGTTATTTTATCCGGCGCAGTGTTTTACGAAGGTGAAGACGCAAATTTCGAGTAATTCCTTATTTTCCTTTTTAAATGCAATGCCGAAAGGTGCATCTTTACATACGCACATCCTGGCAGCAACTAGTGCAGAATATATTGTTTCAAAATTGAGCTATGAGGATAACTTATATATGTATTATGATAATGGAAGGTTTAAGTTGCACTTTATGAACGACAGTGAAGCACAGGGCAATGAGACTATTTTTACCAAAGTAGCGAGTAAGAGGCAGCAAGATGGGCAAACAACATTTGATGAATGGTTGTTACGACAATTGACGATCACTGAAAGTGAAACAACTGGCACGAAAACGAAAAGATGGGCGAAACTAAGCGGAATTTTCTCTACCTTATTTGATATGTTGACATATCGCCCTGTTTTCGAGAAATACCTCACACAAGCACTGCAGGAACTCCTAGATGATAATGTCCTCTTCGCCGAGTTTCGTGGAACATTCATGAAACTTTACGATTTTGATGTAGCTGACGGTATGAAGCGCAAATTTTACGACGAAATGGAGTCACTGCAAATTATGTCGAACATAATCAACAATTTCACCACAAAAAATAAGGATAACTTCATCGGCGCAACATACACATTCGCGCCTTATAGAAAACTCTCTGATGATGATTTCCACGACGCCTTGAAACTTTTAGAACACGCACATAGTAAATACCCACACCTTGTGGTTGGATTTGACCTTGTTGGACACGAGGACGCCGGCGGAGCTTTGAGGCAGCGTGCTGAAAAGCTACAGCGGATTCACAAAAATATTAGATTTTATTTCCACGCGGGAGAGACGAATTGGCACGGAACTGAAGCCGATGAGAATCTTGTTGATGCCATGCTGCTCGGATCATCAAGAATAGGACATGCTTTATCGCTGGCTAATCATCCGGAATTAATGCGAATAGTGCACGAGCGAAGGATAGCGATAGAAGTGGCACCGATCTCGAATCAGGTTTTGGGATACATTCACGACTTACGCGCGCATCCAGCTGCTCTCTTGGCCAAGAATGGGGTTCCTCTGGTTATCTGCAACGATGACCCTACGGCCTTCGGGAACACGGGATTGACATATGATTTTTACGAAGCGTTTATGGCATTCACTAGTGTCGAGGAAGGTCCAGAATTTTTAAAAGCTTTAGCTCTGAATTCAATCGGACACAGTTCGATGAATACACCGCAAAAGAAGAAGGCTTATGAGATGTTTGAGGAAAAGTGGAAAATATGGGCACACGGTCTTCTGGCCATTGCGAAATACTTCGGAAAAAGGACCAACTAACTACTAAAAAACAACAATAACAAATAACTTGAAATGCAATTTAATCTTGTAATATATTCTTTAAATATGCTAAACGCTCTTCAGAAGCTTTATCATCAGCTGCAGATCTTGGCCGCCATCCTGAATTCTTCGTTTGGTACCTATTTCTTAAGGTCTGTTGGGGTCCTCTAAATTGTCCTTCGCTGGATCTTTGCCAACTGTTTGAAAAGCGTTGATTACGCTCTTCTTGCAATTCCTCATTCTGTACAAGTTTCCTACGTGGAACATGACGCAAAGCATGATTCCAATCGCCCTTGAATCGCATATCCAACATAATAGAGACGATTTGGTTGAGCGTTAATGATTTGCCAGACCCAGATCCCCATAATAAATATTGGTCCAATGGCAATTTCGCCATTTTAAGTCCTTCTTTCTTTGCTTTCGCCATAGAGAGAGGTTCGTTGTTAATTTTATCAACAATAGCACCAATAACGTAAACCGCCTCGTGGTCAAACTCGGTCAGCTCCTCACGGCAATGTGGAGTTAGGTAGACAATCTTCTCTTTTGGGAATAAATCCAAATAACTAGATTCATGCACGTTAAAGGGAAATTCTGCGTCATACATTGTGGGAATGAAACGGTGCGTGTAATCTTCAAGTAGAGAACCCTTTTCCATGTTACAATAATGGATATCAAATGGATCTGAAACAAAAACTGTTGGTGGATTAAACTTTTGTGCATGCATTTAATTTACCTTCATGTGCTCTATTATCAGAAAACAGAAGCATTAACTGTTTGGCACAATTTATGTTCTCTCTTTTTGTCATATGCTCATGATACCCACAGTCAATCACAAATTTCTGACTGAATTGCATTGCATTTATCAATTTTCTGTTGTAGAGCTGGTTGATTGTACTATCATAAAACCTTAGGAACATATTATTGTGTCCTAGATCATATCTCATTGCTCCTTCAATAAGTGGGCTCCTTTCTGTAGCCTCAAGTCTTTTTTGTTCTTTCTTTATAATTCTGTTTTCTTTCCTTTTTTCTAGTTTAAATAGAAATTCAAGATATTTTCGACGTCCTGTTCGTGAATCACGATTTAATAACTCTTTCCAGTGATCTAGTTTCATTATAGCTTGTGAAGGAACAGGTTTTCCTTCCTGTCTCATTATCTCTGTTTCTAAAAGAATGACTTGTAGTTTATGAATTTGTTCTTCACTTCCATCAGTGATTGATTCTATTTCTTCATTTGCTGATAATATAATAAATTGCATAATACAAATAAGATATTCAACATATATTTAGGGTTTTATTAGGGAAATTCTTACTTAATGATAAAGCTTCTTCTGATGAGCAGTAAAACCTTTCTTTCTCAGCCAATATTGGAGCTTTCAATGTAATATTTGGAGATTTTCTCCGAACATTTTTAGTGTTTGTAAAAATATGAAAATTTGATGTAGTTAGCTTGCATATTGTTGATAACTTGTTAGAAATTCGATTTAACGTAAACATTTCTGCTTGTTTTTAGTTTAGACTTGAAGAACTAATTGCAGGTTAACAGTCATGCTTTTTGAATAGAATTCGACAATTAGAGTTTCAGTTTGGTTTACTTTAGATAGATGTCGCCATAATGTTTATAGGAAGGTTTTAAATAAATATATTTAAATATTAAACATTACATATTTCTTATTAAAGATGTTTTTTTTATTGCTTTTATTGAAAGGTTTATTCTAATAGTTTTACTTCCTAGGCATTATAGATAGGAAGTTTGTTTATGCAAAAGTTACTTAACTATGCTGCATTAATCATACAAAATAAATGCAACACATTTATTTTTAAATAATTTCAAAATCAGTTAACATGTGTTCTCCAATATATTTTTGAAGAGAGCTTTGCGTCGTTTTCGTAGTGTAGTGGTTATCACGTGTGCTTCACACGCACAAGGTCCCCGGTTCGATCCCGGGCGGAAGCATGTTCGCTTGGTTTTGCCTTAATTTTAATTAGAGACCTAAATATCTTGAGCATACTCTCATTATGCTTATAACTTCAAATGCAAATACTTTGTTCAAATGAAACAGTTTCTATGTTGCAACAGATTAAATATTTGTTGTTGAGTGTAAGATGATCTTCGGTTGCAATTATTTAACGCACTTCGTTTCATTGTAATCAACTGTCTTCAAAAGTGGTAACAGCGACCATGAAACATACGTACATAATAATAGAAGCGCTACGAGAGATATTGAGGCACCTGTAAACAGTGAATAACATTATTTTAAACAGTGCGCGTGCAATTTTACGATTTTCTTAATGATTATTATTACGTATACGAGATAGAATTTAAGAACCAAGCGACCCTCGAATAATAATGCATGATAATTTGCACTTTGTATTTGTTTCAAAGCGTATCAAGTGATTCTGATTTTGATTAGATTTAGCAAGAGTTCAAAAGGAAGAATGAAGTAAAAAGTTATGTAATTATTTGACTATTTGCCTAAAAATGTAATGCAAAGAATGATTGTGTTATATGATTTTTAATTTATGATAAATGTAATGAAATGTATTTGAAATCAATCTTAGGTTTTGTTCAGCATGATTGAAAAAGTAAAATATTTCTGGAATTGTTGTAATTAACTGTATAATACTGGAATCTTATAAGTTAACGTTCTTGACTAGAATGAAGATACTATTTTTCGGTAATGGCTATTTTTCAATGGTTTTTGACTTTTCAATTACGTTCGTATTTAAGATATCTTCGAAAAATTCAGTTTACTCATAAAAACATAAATTATACTTTGCTCATCTACTATTTACTTAAAATGTTTTCAAAATATAATATTTACTAGCTTTTAAGTCCTTTCGAATGCAATTTGAGTAAATAATAGATAAACCAGGAATAATTATGTAGTTTTACGAGTAAACCGGACTTTTGAGAGAATTTTAATTAAATACTAAAAATAATTACTATTTATAATTTATTCCACGTGCTTAATCAACTATTTAACATATTTCTGTAATTTTTATAAGAATTTTGATTATCTCACAACTTGAGGTGATTTCACTCTTTGAAAATTATTTCGTCTCCTTTATGCACTAAAAAACTTTATATGCAAGCTCAACTTGTTTCCACTCATATTTTCATTCGGCCATTCCCGAAATAAACTGCAGGCCTGTTCGAACTTTGGTTGCGTTTGATACCTGTTTGTTTCGACCGCACGCAAAAAACCAGCCTGCAAATGGATGTCATAAAGTGCAAAATGCAAGAATAAATGCGGCAGGCGCACTGCGTGACACTCATTTGGCGGAGGTTGAACTTTCAGCGAATCGTTTTTATCTCGTGGCTTCATTTGGTAGAGGCTTTGTGATCACAAATAGGGAATAAACTCGAATGCACATGGTACAATAGTCACGTGGGTAGGTCGAAAACAATTAAATACATTTGGATGAAGCAAAGAAAATTAATTAGAAGATTTAACAACTTTGAAAATAAGTAGAATAATTGCAGTTGTATATTCTGGGGAATTTGGGGTTTTATTTGTGGTTGTTAGGCGAGTTCGCCATTTTAAAAGAGACTTTTTATCATTCTAGTGAGTTTAACACGTTTTACATACAATAGTCTGGTAGAAATATAATTTTCATATAATTGGGGAAAATATATTTATTGCATCAGTTCTTAATCTACAAGAATTACCATTTATTTGCAACAGAGAATGTCATATTAGTACGACCTCAACCAGAAGCAAATGCGATTGTGATAATAACACGGCGAGATCAAGTATTCCGATATGTGTAAAACTGTGATTAAACAGTGGTCAACAAAAAAACTAGTTGCGCTAAACGTTGTTTACATTTTCAGCGAATTTTTGCATATTCATGCAAAACACGTGCAATAAAACATTCACAGTTAATAAATTGCTATTTTATAAACAACAATTGCCCTTTTATAACTATCGAACACGCTTTCATTCACCTTACTAGGGGAATGCATTCCATTCGTATAATATTCAAGTTGATTGATTCAAGTATTTTGGAGATTTCTTTCAAATTTTAAATTCAAATTTCATGATATAATTTCAATGTCTTATTTTATAGTCATATTGCTGATGCTGATCGTAATAACGTATCAACCATTCATCATTGACTTTTCTTTAATTTTTCTCTCGCATAGCAACAAAAAAGTGCTTTCTATTTACACCGTACATTATTTAACACGTCCCTGCAATAATTGACCAATGCGTAAACATTCTACGACGTCCGTCTGCAAACAATAATCCACCAACACAGAGATCTTCAAATTGAAAGGAAAAAGAAAGCATTCGCCAGTCTTCTTTCATTATTCTTGGACATCTCGTCACCTCGGCATTTCTTCAATTGTCATCGTTTGGTCTTTCGCCGCATACGAGTGTTTGATGTCCAAATAAATCTCTAAACTTACTCTTATATAACTTGTGTGTATATTGCCGTTGTATGACTTTAGTCACTGCCATTGCGAGCTGTTACGACAATTACGCGACTGTAAAGTGGTCAAGTGAAGAATATGGTAATGAGTGAAGCCTGAAAGAAATGTGAGTCGTGGTGATTAGAAATGCCTGCTGACGACGGTTTTATTGTTTTCATATGGGCCTGCAAATTGTTTGTATTAATGCGCGACAATTAAGAGAGTGGCATTAAAGAGGAAGTAGTTGCATCATCCATAATAAATATCGGTTGTTCTTAGAAATCTTAAATTAACAACACATCAAGTGCCAGAAACTTTTCTGGCTGTTAAAAAGTTATGCATATCTCTTAAATACGCATTGGGTTCCTTTAATTATTTGTTGCTATTATGGAATTATTTATAGAATTTGAAGCAGAAATTCTGAAACAAGACAGTTTTTATAGTTTTATCTCCAAAACGCAGGTAATAAACCAATCGTAAATATTTTTATACCTATGTAAAGGTTGACAGCTATTGTAACTTAACATTTGCATTAATTATAAACATTAACAATTTAACATAAACCAGTTTCTCATTGAAATCAAAATTAATTGTCTATCTAAAGGGAGAAAGAAAACTGATAAGTATTATCCTTCGCCTATGATTTTATAACATTAGAAATTGTTGAAGAACAATTAGTTGATAATGAGAAACCCTTAACGAATTTCTCTCTTTTTTTAAGGAAATTCTTGCAGTGCGCACTTGAGAAACTTCATGCACTTGTTTTTATTACAACAATTTTTTTTCTTGAGCGCAAATTACCGAAGAGAAATAATTGTCTTGAATAGTCATTGTAAAGAAAGTAAGAGTTGTTTTTGTTTAATGTCGTTATGGCGAATTGCAGTTTGGATTGTTTATATTTATATACAAATGCTGAGGTGTCGTCAACAGAAGAAAATGCATAAAGCGCATTTTACGGTTATTACATATTGCACTTCAATTGTCATACAGTTACTAAGTTAGTTAATGTTTAGTATGGGCTAATTTGTTTAAATTTGAATTATTAGTTTGAATGATTTATATGTAGAAAGTATTCGTAGATATGGTTCAAATATATTTTCCATGACTCCTTCTTCCTTATTTCCACTTACTTTGTCCACCATGATGTTTGTTTCCTATTCTCCGTCTTCCTTGTACCACACAACCTTTTAAATGTTTTCCATTCTTCTATGCTTCTTCTGGCATTCTCCCCTTTCGTCTTATTTTTTTTCTTCAATTCTTCCTCCCTCCTCCCGGCCACTAAAGGAAGGAATTCTTCTAATCTGCACAATTTAATTATCCCCTTTCTTTTCTTTATTCATCGGTCTCTGCTCTCATTCTTGTTATCATTTATTATTTCTGCCTGTAATATATCACTGTCTATGTATGTCACTGTCTACTTCATATCCTCTTCTGACATATAATAGGTCTCGTATGTTGTATTTATTCCCTCTTTCTGTTAGAATATAACTTAATTATTGATTTTTGCTTTTTCGTTCGTGTATCTCTGGTATATCATAGAATTAGGTCTTGTTCTATACAATTACCCTGCATGCCAATTACATTCCTATATCTTCCGTCTGCTTTACCAACTCTTCCATTTAAGTCTCTAGTGATGTAGATTTCTTCTTTCGCGTTTTCTGTTTTTTTTGCAGTTTACACCAAAATTTGTCTCCTATGATTATAATCAGTCTATTGTCTCTCCTACTCTTTAGCTTCCTTACTGTTAATATTCTTTCATTCGTCGCTTTCGAGTTCATTATCTTCTTATCATAGTCGTTACTTATTATGCATCCAACTTCTCTTGCTGCTCTCTTCATTATGTCCACTCTACTGTATAATGCTATAAGTCCGTTTTCAGCCTCAGCCGTTTCCTTCATTTTCCGTTTTGTTTCCATTAATATAAGTATGTTTAGTTTTTAGTTTTCAAATTATATACTTATATATACTTTCTCTATTCCATCTTTCCATTTTCTCAATCTCTTTTTTGCATGTTTATCTGTTTATATGTCATTTACCATTTTATTTGCCGTTGTTGTTGGCTTGGTATGTTTTCATACTGGTTGTCTTATTTCTACTTTTTTCCATTCTTACCATACCCTCCTTTCTCTCGTCTTACCTGTACGAGTCACCGTTTATTGCTATTTTTTGATGGCCCATTCTCCCTTTTTTTCTCTCTTTCTTCTGTGGCCATTTTTCTTATCTCGTATTGTATCTCTATTTTTCTGTATGCCAAGTCATCAACCTTTCTTCTTTATTTCACTTTATTTTTCATGATTTTTGTTTTTTATTTCATTGTCTTCATTTTTACTGTGTTTATTGTTCTTCTACAATTTTGTTTATTCATGTTTCAATTCCCATTTCTCTTCTTACATACCTTGTTTTTCTATTTTTCTTTCTGAATTTCATTCCTCTACTTTTATAATGTTTTTTTTCTTGATCCCCTCTTGTTTTCCATATTCTTTACCTTCTCTCCTACTTCCATCTGTCTTCATTATTCTTCATTTTGTTTCTTAGCTTCTTCTTATCTTCCCGTAACATGTCTATCTTCTCCAATAATGTTTCAAACATTTCCTCCATTCTCTCTTGCAATGTCTTATTCGGTTTCTCGTCTTTCATTCTTTTTGTTCTGATTGCCCTGGTGTTTTGGTTGATGTCCATCTTATTTTTCTTTTGCTCTCTGTTGGATGGATCACCGTGTGGTCAAGGTCACTCTTACTGTCGGGTGTTTATACTTTGCCAGCTCTGGTTGCGTCCAACCTCTAAATCTCTACTTTGCTTACTTCTCTCTTTTCCCGGCTTTCCTCATATTTCCAGCCTAGTTTTACTGCTTCTTGACGTTTTATCACCTTGTCTTCTTCCTCTTATAATTTTTTCCGTACACAGCATTGCTTCAGATTGCTTCTGCGCACGCTCAATCTTCTCTGCTCCGGAGAGCTTTACATATAACAAGCGTAATATAAAGATCCATGGAAATAAAAATTTTATATTCATGGCATAAAATCTAGAATTATCATAATTGAAATTGACTCTTTGATACAATCAAAGCACCGTAAAATTATACCACTTTTATGTGAAAATGTTTATTTATGAATAAAATAAGAAAATTGATTGCGCCCTTTTTGATTTATCTATATTTTAAATTCATTCCTTAAAATCTTTTAATATTCAGTATTTTGAGTCTGTAATAAATTGAGTTCTAATTATGCACACGCAACATTGTAAAATCCCAGATTTGTTTCTGGAAATAATAAGTATATAAACCTAAACCGTTAAATGAAATCGGTAGTTCTTAGATATTATTATCATTTTAACAAACCACAACAAACAATAATTGCATAGAATAGAATTCAACTCCAGCTTAGTGATTTTGCATGATTCATAATTTTATAGCTCAAAGTTAATTTGCACGGTTCTTGTCATAAACTATAAAAATTAAAAATGGAGCTTTTGATTGAATTAAACAAACAATAATTACGTTTATATTAGATATTGTTTTTGCGTTGAGAAGTAATAACTAGCGGACTTTGACTGACTGCCGATTAAATATGTTGTTGGATGTTGCAAGTGTGACTTAAGTATTAGATACTTACTTCAAGTTTAAAGGATTTGCGTAGGCGTAACTTTGAACTAATTACTTTGCTAAGCCGCTAAGAACAATACATTTCCAACGCATTTTGTAGCGGCAAATTAAAGTGTTTGGAATAACAGTTTATGTTTTTAATTTTCAAGGAAATTACAGTGTTGTGTGCAGTGTGTGCAGAGAGGATCAATACGGAGATTAACTCCAATCTATGACTACTATTATGACTACGACGCATCCTGATTTTTCTGTTAGACAGCTACTGGCAGCTATCGATAGTTATCTAAAGATGCTTCTGATTCTGCACTTTGCTTATGTATACATTGCAGAGAATATTATTTTATTCAAATTAAACATTCGTCAATGTCAAATAACAAATATGAAAATACAGCAATCAATCAAAAGTGGACAAATATTATATTAGTTTTAGAATATTAAGCGACGAATATGATGATAATATTGTAAAGTAATAGAGTTTCAGTCTAGAATTTTTAAAAAATAACACAAAAAGAAATATATCAATTAAAATTTAGAAAATTCTAAACACTTTCTTTTTAAAACAGTTATGATTAATTTTGAAATATTGTAAAAAAGTAAAACTAAATTGTGTTTTTTAAAAATTTAAATCCCTTATTTCTTGATTAGTCAAGCTTAAAAGAAAATAGTGGAAAATAAGGTTATAAAGAATCTCGTAGCGCACAAAATATATTAATTAATAATATCTAGTCAAGATCTTTTTTCAACCATTCAAATATTTTTCTAATATTCTAAATCTTAGCTTTACTTGAAGATAAGCAATGATTAAATATATCTCATATTTTATGATAGTAAAACTGGAAGTTATTGAGAGGTAACTTGGCTACTAGTTCGCTGGGTGGCTGTTGCAATTGTGGTTTTGACAGCAGGCGAGTGGGGACCAGCAGTAGTTTATAAATGCCGTGCGCCGGTGATTCCTGCGGTAGGCAATTGGCAAATCCGGTCGCGTCTTCGTTCGCTTTTCCTTTCACTGCACTCGGAGGGTCGCGTCACATCACAAGTGCAAAGATTCGCGCGTTAAAAGGACAAACAGTGCACAAACTAATTAAAACAGTTTTCGCCGCTGTAATCTGCCACGCGGCGAGTTATTGTTTTGTATCCAATAGGAAAACTAGTTCGCCAGGTGGTGTACGAAGTGGTAAAATATACATTTTCAAGGTAAGTAAGACGTTGTCTTCTTGACTTGCAAAAATGTAGAAATTTTATTGATCCAAATTAAGTTCAAGCTAGAAATCAATTTTCAAGTTAATAATTTCAAAATGATTTATGTTATTAAATCTCAATGTGTAAACGTAAGTTCAATCAGATTCAATTGCATTTCTTAATTAATTACATTTCTTGCTCTAGTTTAATGTTAATACTTACTATCTAGCAAATATAAGCAGTGTGTATTATGTACATATGCAATAGTATTTCTATTAAGAATTGCCAATGCTTGTGTTTATTAGTAATGATAATAAATAACATGGACAACTTTAAACATGTTCATCTGATTTTAGAACTACACAATCAAAGAAATTAAACAATTAACTTTATCTATTGCAACATGATTTGTTTGAATTTGCTTACAACTTTGTACAGAATTTCGGAATTTCTGCTCGAAATGAGCAGCCAAAACCGCGCGTAAACGATTTAATAACAGCCACGCAGATAATAATTAACAACGCACTTTCGTGGTTTTTTAATTACTTTTTGTAAGCGAGATTTATTAACAATTAAATAATATTTTTGATTGTTGTTTTGTTAACTGTAATTTTTTAAATTAATCGTAGTGATTCTTATAGAAGTTGTGTGCATCAGTGTGTATCATATTGTATCAGTGGTTTCTTTGGTTTTTATGAGAAGACATAAGTTTTTTTGCGGAGTATGAGTGACAATAAGTCTTATCTTTTCGGTGGCAGAGTGTCGACTGTGATACTTTTTCCAGGATTCGTTGCCATTACCCTTTGGTATCTCGTCACAAATCGATTACGCTCGTCTAATCGCGTCAGCGGAAGTTACCCCGACTTGTAGTAGCGACATCGTGGAACGTGAATTTAAATCTAGAGATTATGTTGTATACATTTTATTGCTATACAATTAACAAAGTAAAATTATAATCAACTAAGAAGAAAATGTCGCATATACTTTCTACTTTGTAAACCAATAAGCAATATAGTTTTTACATATTTTTATTTATTAAAATATACTTTCAACCGCAAATGGGGCAGCTACCGAGCGGCGGCCAGTACGGTGTAAGTCTATGACCCGAATTTTGGCTACAAAAGGCTTGAGAGTTAGGTTAATACGATATCCTCAAATTTTGCGCGCAGAAAATAATTATTTATTGTTTTCTATTCATTAAGCAAATTGAACCTATGACATACACCATACATAATCAATAAACAATGTAGCAATAAGTGAACAATATCCATCCGATTTGTAACCTTTAGCACACTAACAATACGCTTGTGTTCGCGGTGTAATCATAACAATCAAATTAATCGCTTCAGTCGCAGTAATTAGTAATGACAATATATGGCTGTAATTGGTACAATTACTTGTTTTAATTAGTGTGCTAGCACTTGTCTACATTTATGTTAAACGCATTGTGGCAATTCAAATTTAGTTTCGTATAAATTTCAACAAACTTTAAGTAAAACCAAACTTAATTATTGATAATACATATTGGTCAAATAAAACTTGGGTAATTTTTGTTTAATATGTGTAAACAATTGATGTCACTTTTTTTCTTGTAAAATTGAACTAATATTGATTGGCATTCAAACTTTTAAACTCTTAATAAACAAATATTATGTTAAAGTATGTAATACTTAAGAAGGAATAACATTGGGCAATAAACAAATAAAGAGTTTGAATAAATAGTCAGAGTGAAAAGATTAGAAATTTTTTCGACAGTAGGCAAGAAGTAATTGCTTCTAATTTAACTTCTGTTACGTGGTGGTTTATTGAAGTATTGTTAAAGTATATTGTACTTTTATTTCGGCAATTTTTAAGCCGTCTCTTTACTTTGTTCTATTTCAGCTATAACATAAGCAAAATTAAATTTCTAAATTTAACACTTAACATTGGCCAGGATTTTGTTGATTTCTTGCTTTGCAATCAAAGGTGTCGGTATTGTGCTAATATCACCAAGCGAAGCAAGTCGCCTGGAACCACACATCAAGCTGGAATTTACACAAATTGCAAAAGTTGCAAGAAGTTATTTACAAGAAGCTAAATATATGTTGCTTTCAACAAGTTATTACAATACTTATGAATGTTTTGTGCACATGTTTTGCGCTGTTCAACACTCAAACTTGCCGAAACTCTATAAGTATTGCCTTATAGGTATTTCTAATTGGCACGATTAATTATTAATACAACTCAAAAGCTTTCGCTCTAAATTACCCTAAATTACAAATGATGTATAGTTTCATTTGTCCGTAAGTAGTTGTTCTTGTGAATAAGTTTTCTTGAAGATGCATAAATCATATTGGGATAATAGAGATGTCAGAAGTCTTGTGTCAAAGACTCTTGAGGATAATCGGAATTAACGTCTTGAAAATTAAGAAACAGCCAAAAGCATTAATTTTTAGCTTATATCTTGATTTATATCTTATTTAAGAAAAAAATATAAACTACAAGAATAACTTTTCATCATTTTAATCTCTTCTTATTTATAAGCCAATACATCTGAAGTCAAACATAATTATACACTGTGTATGTTGACATATCAACATGATTTACACAAAATTAATGTTATGATGAATATGATTGCATTATAATTACTTCTTTCACTTTTATGCCGCACTAAAATTCCACAAACTACGCAATTGACGAGCAGTGATAACTTCTTGCTGATATTTATTCTAATGAATACCTGCAAAAATATGTTAATAGTTCAAGTTTGAAACAGTGTCTAGCTAATTGCGACTGCAACCACAATCGAGTGACGAAAATGAAAGTGCGATGAGGAAAAATTCCAGGGGAAGTTGCCACAAATAAAAAGTGAACTTATGATGGAAACTTTTCCTTGTAAAGCGATCTAATTTGTCGTAAATCATGCTACTCAAATTAATTCATTTTCAGCTATGAGGAGCATAGTTAGATGTATTGAATGTGTTATGTTTTCATAAGATGATAGTGATGAGTATTTTACAATAAATTACATGCTTTTTTGTTGACAAGAACGCGACATACTTCTCACTATCCATGGAGCAATCCGCAAGTGCTAATTAGACGATATGCAAGATATAGATACGCAATTAATATAGACTATATGCTAATAAACGCGAAGTGAGGAAGGGAAAGCGATGTCAGATCGAGTTCAAAGGAAATATGAATAATTCGTAAATTGATAGTTGTTGCGGATTTGGTTTGAATTATTTAAATTGCGTTATAGATAATAAATTGCAGAGTAGAGAAGATACCAAGCATTTTGAAAGTAATGTGTCGATTTTGCAGCATTTTGGAAGTAATAGAAGAAGATTAAGTGACTTAATTAAAGTATATGCGTTGATATAATAAATGTGGATATTAGGCGAAAAGTTTACACATTGATCATGAAACTGTATTGTTTGGAGCGTACTGCTACCATGCTGGAGAACAACACCGTACTTGACCTCCATTTCATTATACTGCATCAACTATCGGGGTTATTAGCAATTATTGAAACTGCATTTTGTGGAAGTACTGCTTCAGTCAGACTATGAAATTGTATTCAATTCTAAATATGTTTAAGGTGACAATAATATTGTAATGAATTGAATAAATTGAATTGTGTAGTGTCACACTACAATTTATTAAAATTGTCGTAAAAATTGTTGTTTGCCAAATTTTAAATTTGGATAAATTTACAAGACCTGCTGGAAAACTTGAATTTTATTGTAACTATAACTCAATCTCAAGCTGACGATATATTCCACGATAAAACAAAATGATGATTCAAAATTACAGTTTTAACTTTACTCTTTACTTTGACTTTACTCGATTTTCAGCACTAAAATTTTGCAATTACTGCATTCATTTCATATCGGTATGCAATAAATAAGTTGTCATTATTTGTCCGCTTTTTACTTATCTCTTTCTATCTGCGTATTTACTACGATTACATTAGATTGATGATGATTAACTCTTGCAAATAAGGAATGAACGACATTGACACAGTAAACGTTCAGCTCTATGCGAGCAAATCACCAAAATAATTCAACAACTCGAGATATATCACCAGATATCAACATTGAGGTTGATTGAATTTATATGGTAGGAAGAGAGCAAAACTTGAAATGTTCAAGACATAGGACGATTAAAGATTAAATGGTTGAGTTAAAGAGCGATATTTATAGATTGACGACTCTGGTATAGATTGAGTTTAATGACTAAGAGACACCAGTAAATTCCAAGCTAGAGTAGATCAACAAATGCTCGTTGGAAGAATTTAAATGAGGAGTGAATAATAGTATTGTGATTTTCTGAATTTATAAAAGTTTCAATGCGTACCTAAGGTTGGTTCTAAAGTTGGTTCTTGTGTGGAGAAATTATCTTTAATTTGATATAACAAGTGTTTTTGCTTCCATAAATTAATTTTTATAATTGCTAGCAGTAGATTGATCAAAATAGCAATATAATTGAGCAAGTTGATAATGCTTTAAATGCAAAAAAGCAATTATTACTTGACTTTTTAAATTGCTACCTTAATTCATAGCTCTGGTTCTTTTTATATATTGTTTTTATCCTCAGAATACAATCTTTATTTTTTCAAAGCATTGCTGCTTCTTTTATACGTAAATCATCAAATTTAATTTTTAATCTCTCTCAATACTTGTATTTTGATGTAATCCTAATAGATACTCAAATTAATATCAAGTTGATTTACGCATTTTGCACAAGTCAGCTTGTACGAGTTACTTAACGCACAGAGTCATTCATTATACAATTGGTCGAGCGTTTCGCAGCCTAAATATTGCAATCTGCGATGAGGAAAACGACTTAAAGGAAATCCAATCTCGAAAAGGCGAGCACGCGATTGTAAGATAGAAAAAGAACGCAATGGAAAGTGCTTTACACTTTGCATTGCATTTTAGTGCAATTGAAAATTATATCAAGTTTGACCCAAATAAATGGCTCAAACTACAAAGAGTAAGTGTTAAACTTTAATGTTTGAACTGTCAAGATCTACTTGGCATCTTATTCCACCAATTCCTTTTAATAGAAAACGGAACACTATGTCAGTTTATATGAGCTTCATGACATTTTCTCCTGCTCACCATATGGTATTCACTTCTAATCAAAGTGACATCACTGGCCCAATCATTAAACCATTTCAACGCAATGCTCATCATCAAGAGACAGGCAACGAAATTTGTTAATTACATGCAATTGGTAATTAAAATCAAACCTGTCGCCTTTCGTGCGTCACCTAAGATGTCGCCATCGTACTTTAAATTGGTCAATACTAATCGATAATAACTGTTTGTACGCAATGCGCAACACAAACGCGCGGAATGCGCTGAAATGACTAAAAGCAAATTCATTGCAAACGAAATATGTTGCTCAATTTTCCTATGAGAGACAAAAAGGAGGACAAGCAATTTCAAGCTACCAAAAGATATCCTAAAACTGTAGTTTTTCCTTATTCAATTGGGTCAGGTCAGTATTCCTTACCTGCACGTAATTTGTAATCGACCGCAACCAACTCGCCACAAATCAACAACTCACCAAGCAATTCACGATTAATAGCAGACCTACCGCCATCAACTTACACAATCTCTTATCCTTCAATTCCTAAATATCCACTGTGATCAGATGAGTACTAAGCTGTAATTTGACAACACAAACGTAGAGTATCGTGGGTCTTATTAAATGCAACGACTTCTTCATTTCCCTGCGCAAGAGAAGCTGATTTCCTAATCGTGCTTCCGAGTGGCCATTAAGTGATAATTGAAGTGAAATTGACGGACTTTAATCGTAAAGCTTGTGGTTAGGTGGTAGGTGATTTCTATTAGACGGAGCAGGTTAAGATGGTGCCTGCAGGTAGAATTTAATGAAGGTAATAGTGTGGAACTAAGAAGTGTTTCGAAATGTGACATGCGAATGGAAAATGAAACATGTGCAGGGGCAAGAAGAATGTTGTTTGCCTTTAGATATGGATATTGAAATAGATGTTTAAAGTGATGGTGGAAAATTGGCATTGAGCGGAATTTGAGTGCAGTTTGCGGTTTCACAATTTGGGTTGGTATGAAGTTAA
Organism: Diploeciton nevermanni; assembly: GCA_027575565.1. Classification (NCBI taxonomy): domain Eukaryota; kingdom Metazoa; phylum Arthropoda; class Insecta; order Coleoptera; family Staphylinidae; genus Diploeciton; species Diploeciton nevermanni. The sequence continues at coordinate 94,027 of JAODIE010004756.1, forward strand.
TGTGAGAGAGTCAGAGAATTGCATAGACAAGAAACAACCTAATTTGGTATTGCTGGAATTTTTTAAGATTAAAATTCAGAAGAAAATAGCAAATTCGATGCAAGAAATATATTATTGATATCTCACTTTTAATAAAAAATTATTTAATATAAAATGTAGTAATAAAGCAAACGTGTTTCAAGTTGAGAGTCTTCTTTGAAAATTAGAATTTCAACAAAATTAGAACTGCCTTTGATTGCAACAGTATAACTTGGGTTTAAATTAAAACAAAGAAGTTATTTCACATCCATGTTTGTTTTTCTATTTATTATTCCTAAATAAATGGCAAAGACGAGTAACTTTCAAGACATACCTCAATGCACAAATGCATTTGAATAAATTACTCATCAACTGTCCTTGTTACAATGCCGGACATCGGTATACCTCCACAAAAAGCACTAATATACAAATGATATTGTCAACATTCATAGCATAAATTACTAATCGCCTTATCAATTCTAGAGACATAATTTATCGTTAATTAGTTTTCTTATAAAATGAAAATGTTTATGAACAGGAATAAACGTACGCAATTTGTACTTCACATCTTCATAGAAACAATGTATTAACAATAATGTTTTATCTGCTCTGGGTGTGCATGTAATGCGAGTTTGATGCAAATTAATAAAAATAAACCACACACGATGACAACAAATTCATGCCGAACACTTGGTGCGATTTGCACGTGAATAAGCTGTATTTGTTGTACTGTCTCTAATGCATTACCTTCATTCGTTATTCGCGAGCCGCGATGCGCAATAATCGTTGATTGTCTTTATTGTCTTTACCGCCGCTGGACGCTGCGAATTTTTATTGGTCATTTTCCAACGGGCGGTGGAATCATTCCGCATTGAAAACAACATGTATTCATTTATTATAAACAAATAAACAATGCAATGAGACAAAGCACAAAACTAGCAAGAATTTCTTTCTTTCTTATTATGTAATAAATGCAGAGAAAATTATATTTTAAAAAAATAATTGAGGAAAATAATAAAAGTTGTTATTCAACGCATGTAGAATAAAAATAGACAATAGTTTGTTTTTATTTGATAGATGCAGGGTGTAACATTAAGTTAATTCAATTAAAGTTACTTCGAAAATTGTTGAGTGTGGTTACGAAGTGTTTAAGATTTATTATTTTGATAAAACATTACTTTAAATCACTTGGTAAAACGCTTTCAGCATGTTGCCTTCTTCAATATCTGAAGTAGTAAAGTTTTATCAACATAATAAAGTTACTTAGTTTACAGTTTTAATCCTCTTAAATCGATATCTCTACAAAGTTCACAACAAGCAAAAGTGCGTCAAAATGCAAATTGCTTGTAATACTTGTAATTTTAATTTAATTCATTGTCATAATAGTCATGTATATGTACATTCTGCAGTTTACCATTGAACTAGATTCTAGATTCTAAAAGTTTACTCAATTCATTTCTATTTTGCAGATTATTTAGCAGATAGTTAATTATAAAGATTGCTTCATCACAATGTAATAATAATTTTTCCTCACATTTTCATCTACCTTTCGCAAATCCCAATCGATTGCTGAAACCTATGATTATCTTCACTTAAAATTGTTAAGCGGTGAATGCCACTTGCTACACCACAGCATGCAGAAACTACGAAAATGCAATCGGCGCGCACCCGTGACATTATAACCCAGCAATGAAGGCATTGCATCACAATAATCACAGCAATATATTAATGTTACGAACGTTCACTTCGCAACAAAAACCATCTGAGTGCAAGAACTAAAGTTTGACAGTACGCAATCATTACAACCCTAAGGCATGCACGCATGGTAGACGATTTGAGCGCTATTTGAATGCATTTCAGCGATTCTAAGTCATTTTGGTGATTATGATGGGGTCTAGGAATGTTGAAAATGTTAGCTATGTGCAATTGGCGGCATCAATACACAGACGTAATTTATGGTTACACCAGTCTTGTAGAGTCTCATCAAGCGAAGCTTTTGTTTTATTGTTTTGTTCATTGAAGAGATGCAAGAAATTAATATAAATGTTATGGATTTTAGGCTACCTGAAGAAAACAATTTTCTTGTAAATATTAATTACAAACAGTATTATCTAATATTTCATACCAGTACCTCTTGAAAATTTTTATTTAAACACAAAATTAATCTCTAACTATTTTTTGTTGATCTAATCTTTAATTATGGATATTGTTTATTATTTCATACCTTTAAATAATAAGGTAACAATTTAGTTTTAGCTTGAACTTGACCTAATTTCAATTTATTCTTTATTATCTCCACATGATTGGACATAAAGCACAAATTTCCTGTAGTTTTTTATAATACAATTGGCAACACTCTAATTCCATATTAATTACTTTTCATAATCACTACTCCTCTCAGATTAGTAGAACAACGACAGCAGAATAAATCAAACCGAATGCAAAATACTATAATTATTACTCACGGCATATAAGTATTGCTTTACCAATTAAAGCAATTGCTTCAGATGGTGAAGTTACAATCAATACAAGGACGAGTGCAATTACCTTATTAAATTAACATGTAGAATGTGCAAAAAACGGCTGTTTTCACATTTTTTTTCTTATTGCATTGAATTCGTGATTAACTCATTAATTCATAACTATTCATTAACTGTCTTAATCTGATGTTAAGAATTATTACAATGCAGTACAAGAGGTTGTATTCTGGTTTTCCTAGTTGTTGTTTTTTTTTTCATTTTATTTATTACCATGTGAAAACGTTGAACAGTATTGTTGAGTAAAAGTATTGTTGTACCGTTAAGATGACATCAAATTATTCCAACTTATGGTCTTCTTTGGACGCTTTGAAAATTAGCAAATCATAGGTTAATGAAAGGGGAAATGAGTAAGTTGGGTATGGTTAAATGTCAAGTAGAAATTACAAATTTCACGGTCGCTGGTTGATCTTAAACTTCATCTTTTTATTGTTTTTTGCTATGCCAGAGACGGTAAGGGTTCTGGTATACAAAATTATTTAAGAATTTCGATTATGGTACTTTAGTATCAAGTAAGTGATTGTGTTGTTTTCTTAATTTGGAAATTGTTGACGCAAATAATTTAAGTCAAGAGTTGTAATCTAAAGTGATTTAAAATTTGTTGTAAAAGAAGATCATGAAATTTAATTTTAAACAAGTTTTATGGCTTAAATAGAGCATTGTTTAGATTATTATAAGAATTTGATGTTTTTTTCTAAGCTTGAAAAAATCTAAATTAATTTCTTTCTGAAACTGAATTTTAAAATGATTTTTAGTAAAATATTTATTAAAGCAAGAGACATAAGTTTTCTTTATTAAAAAAATAAAAAATAAAAATAAAAAGTATATCCAGTATTTATAATTTAATATTTTGATAAAATATAAAGTAAAATATTAAGCCATAAGTTTTTATTTACATTTCCGGGGGAGCAATGATTGTTCTCATAACTTATTCTGTATAAGCAATACATAAGCACGTAGGTGTCCAATATAATCATTATCTTCAATTAGTATCTATAATTTGTTTTTAACATTGTATCAACGAAATTGTAAGTGACTGCAAGTTGGGAATCTCCGACCCTGATCGGAATGCGGCCGGCGGCAAACAACTTTTCATTCAACCGACGACAATTCTGCGTTACCTGCAGCTTCCGCTCGCAGACGCACAAGAATACAACAAGTCAGTACAACAAATGAACTTGTTTTGCAATTACTGCCGCTCAATGGACTCACTTGTTAGCGTTCGTAAATTGGCACACAACATTTTAATTCTTAGTAATCCCATTTGTACTTGTTCCGCATCACTTTTGATACTTTTCATCAAAATGGGAAGTGACTTAATTTGGATCTTGATGAAATAATGAATTTGCTACTTTTTTAATTTCTTTATTTATTTCTTTGCTTTTTTGTAGATGTCGGTGATAGTCAATTACATAGCAGATAATTATAATTATTTAATGGAACACAGAAGTGGTATGTTTTTTTTTATGTATTGTCCCATTTGATTGCATGAAAATGTTGTTAATATTGTCTTTATTTTTAGATCCTAGAGTCAAAGACTGGCCCTTAATGAGTTCTCCTTTTCCAACACTGGCAATTTGTTTAACTTATGCTCTAGTTGTCACGAAAATTGGTCCCAAATTTATGGAAAACCGAAAACCATTTGAGCTGCGCACGCCAATTATAATCTACAATTTGATTCAAGTACTTCTAAGCACGTGGCTCTTTTATGAGGTAATGAATGCACTTTGTCTCCTGCAAAACATAGCAATTTTAATACAATTATCTTGAAATTAATTCTAGAGTGGAGTTTGTGGATGGTTCACGAAGTATAGTTATAGGTGTCAACCAGTAGACTATTCAAACAATCCAGTTGCAGTACGAGTAAGTAAATAAAAATTACATACTTTGATTAGTTTAAAGTGAGTTGCTGTGTTTTTCAATTAAGACCCACTTACAAACCACCTTTGGACGTATTTCTCTTACGTAAATTCTTAAAATTATGAGTACAATTTATTTAAGTGGCTACCGATTAATTGCTGTAATTATTTTGATGAAAAATATACGAACATTGTTTTCATAGTCGCAGCATAAAAGAAATGAAACTAAATTGATGACCACAGTTTATAATCACCAATGTAATAAAAAGTGAATTTATATATCAATTAAATATGTTTGAAATAAATAGTGACATCATGAGCTTGACCTCAAACTTTCGAAATGATTCATTTATTAATGGGCCATACAATAGAAATACTGTAACAGAATACGATTTGTATGTTGCTAACGAGTTTAAAAAGCTTTCTAAGTTACATTGACCTGGAGATGTTCATTGCAAATGAATGCGGTAAAGTTGCATAACTCATTACAATAACACGTAGAATGTATTAATTCTTCAATTAGTATGCATTGTTTACCAAGTGTTAAAAGATAGTGAATTTATTTTGCATATTCTTTAAGGAGGTCTCTGACATCTTTAAACATTATTGGCTTACTTTGTAGATACTTGGTTTATGTGTAAAGTGTAGTTTAACTGCGGATTTTCGCAAGAGTAAAGTACATTTCAATGTCTTTACAATTTTATTCAACGGGTTTATAGTTAAGTGCAATAATTTCATAACATTATCGGCTTGTTAAATGCCATAATATTAGAATATAAAATGCTCTTTGTGTAATTGTAGGCACCTGGTAGAATATGTAACTATTCGTACTGGATTTTTGCATTGTTCGGAATAAAAATATAGATCAATTTAAATAATTAGTGATTGAGAAGTAGCAAAATCAAAAATTAAAAATTAAGTTGATTGAAGTGTACATTTTGCATTCGTCTTTGACCTAGTGCTTAAAGCGTTTTGAGTTACGTCTGACATTGACGTACTTTTTCTGAGACAGGCACATACGAAGAAAGCAGACACAAAAAATACAATTTTACTTGTTTCCCAATTTATTTTTTTTTTCTACAAAAAGTAGATAAGCAACAAATTTTTACAATATTTTACATAAAAATATCACTTAAAGTTTGGTAACTAGCAACGTGTTATAGAAGACAATCGGAAACGGGTATTAACTGCTCAATAATTGCAGAAACAATTATCCTAACATGCTGCAAATTTAGTATCTGTATTTTTCAGAAGCATTAAATATGATAAGATTAAATATTCAACCTTGAAACTGTTATTGTTGTGGGAAAATTGAATATATACATGTGCAACTAGAATGGGTTCCTCACTTACTAAGATATTAAAGTCGCCACCTCGCATGACTCTTTAAATTAAGTTTAGACAATAATCTACTACTTTTTAATGTTATTATTTCTTTTTTGAAGCTGACATAAAACTAAAGTAACATTATTTTTCAGATGGCTCATGGTTGTTGGTGGTATTTCTTCTCGAAATTCACCGAATTCTTCGATACTGTAAGTGTTTATCCAATTGTTTTTTTTTTTGCACATTAATCATTAGGAACCAATTAAGAACCTCGTCAATAAAATATTATGGTTGAAATTGATAGATTGATATATGGCTCTTAAATACGAATTCTTAAAAATTTGTGTTTCGGCTAGTTTTTTTTTGTCCTTCGCAAGAAAAACGACCACATTAGCACACTGCACGTGATCCATCATGGCGTGATGCCCATGTCCGTGTGGTTCGGCGTCAAGTTTACGCCTGGCGGCCATTCGTCCTTCTTTGGATTCCTCAACACCTTCGTCCACATCATCATGTACTCGTACTACCTCGTCGCCGCCCTCGGCCCACAATACCAGAAGTACTTGTGGTGGAAGAAGTATTTGACTACTCTCCAAATGGTACATTATTCAATTGTCTTCAGGTATTCGATTCATGATTGATGATTTCTTTAGATTCAATTTGTCGCTGTGATGGTGCATGCATTCCAACTGCTCTTCATCGACTGCAGTTACCCGAAGGCATTCGTCTGGTGGATCGGTGGGCACGCATTGATGTTTTACTTCCTCTTCAGCAGCTTCTACAAGCGTACGTACACCAAGGCCGACAAGAAGACGGCGTCGGCGGCAGAAAAGCAACGAGCGCAGGTGAGTAAGTGCGGTAAAACCCAAACACCCTGAAATAACATGATCAACAAAACCATTATTTGCGCTTTTCTCAAGATTGAGTTCGTCATAATCTCGAACAATCTCAATGCGCAGGATTTCGGATTGTTTAAGATCAAAGAACTCTGGAATTCTTTGTCAGAGGCACCAAATATATTTCTACACGCTCGACATTTATTACGATTATGCAAATTGTGGCGGTTTTTAATATGGGTTGGATTATTATGAATTGCTTACAGGTTGAAATCCATATCGCACCTTACCACCTGCTGACATCAGCAGGAAACTTTTACAAAAGCTTCAAATTAACAATTAGTGGAAACCGGATTTATAGTTGTGTGTGTTACATTGTTAAAACTTGATTGGTACTGTGGCATATCACAGCAATCGATGCTACAATCGAAAAGTTTTATTTGCCTTGAAATAAAAGCGAACAAAGTTGCATAACTTATCATTACCGCGTCCCCCAAGCTCAGTTAAAATGCACATAAACAACATTTAGTGTCACTTAATTATCCCATAAATTAAATTATCATATTTGGAATCTGCAAATTGATAAAATTCACAAATCATTTTGGTTTTAGCGTGGCCATAAAACATTTCAACATGGAACCGCACTTTTCACAGTCCACCTGAAACCCGATACTTTTCTTTATTATATTTATTGATGCGATATATTCTTGTTTCGTAGGCTAACAGCACTAATAAATCATCGTCCGCGAAGACGATCGGCATTTGTTTCCCAGTACAAACAGACCTCTACGAGATGACGTCGCACGAGAACCGCATTAAGAAGAGCTACACATCTTCTAACAACGAACTCAGAAATCGTGCCTTCATCGATCGAAAATAAAGAGATTGCAATCTTTATGAGGAAAAAAGACATTTTTGCATGAATATAGGCAACCAAAATGACAACAACAAAAGATGCATTCAAACACCATGTTTATAAACGAAGAAAAACGGAATGACAAAGGCTTTTTGAAAATATTAAAATTATTTTTTGTTTTTTTGGAAACAAAAACGTGTGCGGTTAAAAAAGCTCTGCTACCAATTTATTGATGGTATGTGTTATTCTGTGATTCAATGCACAACGACGAGAAACATTTCCAACAAAAAACTTCAAAGTCAGTAATATTGATAGATGATAACGTTAATTAAATGCGAATGCATGCAGGATCGATATAGATACATCGATTTGTTAATGACTTAATCTAATGTAAAGTATACATAGGTAGCATCTAAATTAGTTTCTAGCTATTTTTATTATTTACTTGACCATTGATACTGTTTGTTGAAATTATCTAATATTTAGTACTTGCTTTAGTCTTTACTGAGTGCACAAAGTTTAGGTCTCTACGTCTCTAGGATATTTATATTTATTTACAATTATTGCAATAGCAACTCGTGGCAATATTTTTCGTTACAGCAATGAATTTCACTGCAATTTTGGGAATAACGCATTGCAAGATGCGTCTTTTGTACAAAACAAATGGATTTATGTTAAGAAATATATATAATAATTGACATGTATAATTCGTAATTAAGTTGTCTATAAATTACACGTAATAAATAATTTACTTAAATTGACCTGATTTAATTCCAAATTTAAATAATTCAACGTTAGCAAATTTAATTATACTATTTTTTACTTCAATCTTAAATTTGTTATTGGTTTAAACTGATTGATTTACTTGATAAATAAATATTATTTAAGTAAAGAATATTAAACATTAAATGACGCAAACGTACCTTTGACTAAAGTTAACAGAAAACCACAAGAGAATATATTTGCTGTTAACAAACATAATTTTCCGAATTAGCAGGTTTAACTTGTTGAGATATTTAAACAATTTTCATATTCAATTAAATAGTATTAGTTAATGTCAACTTTAACAAAATTACATGTATATGCAATTGCATTATTAATATTAACACAATTTTAGTAATATTATTAACTAATTATTTAAATTAGATTTATGGCTTATTGAAAAGGTTATATAATTTTTTTTGCAAACAATTGTTGAATTTGAATGTAAAGTATTACTAGTTGCATATAGTGATAGAATACAAATAAAAATAAACAATGTTTGATTCTTTTTTTAAATGTTGAATGCCTAAAGTACTAATCTGTAAAAATAAAATTATTTGTTTTATTCAAATTTGCAAATAATATTATTTAATATAAAGTAACATTTGAGATTCTACATTTAACCTATGCAACAAATTAAGCACAACCTCAAAGTGTAAGAAAACCTGCAAGGCAATTCAAGAAGCAAAAAAAAGTGTCGTTTTCCATAAAGTTGCCTTTATTAATAACATATTATAACACAGTGAAACAAAATCATTAAAGAGTACTTTTGTTCCTAAATCAATGTGTGGTTGCAACTTTAAATCAGGTAAAATTCGCTTGTTTATTCTTCGCCTGTGTTCGTCTGTGGTCGAACGCACTCGATGCTTATAAATACGCGGCGCGGTGCGCACCTAACCAAAACGCGCCCGCCCGACGCCAGTCAACTCGCCGTTGCCGTAGTTTGGGTGTACCAGCGGAACCGCTTCCGTAAGCGCCGCCGCGAGTCGATAATATAGGCGCGTTCGCCACCGCCACACCGCGCGCGGCAACCGGCACGCCTTGTCTTTGCTCGCCCGCCGATTTCGCCGCATTGCAACCCGCGTATTTCTTCCGGTAGCTTTTCTGCGTGAAAGCGGCGTGTTCAATGTGCACATGACTTAGGAATGCAACAGTGTCACTGTCCCACTGAGGGGATGCTGTGAAAACTAGGACTGGTGAGAGTAATTAATTAAATTTGTGTCTGGACACAAAAGACACAGTGCAGCGATTACCTGTTTGGTGAGTACTACTCGCATTTAGCTAGATACACTACTATGTGTTTCGTTTGTTTACTTGTTTGAGATGTTTTTTCCATGACCGGTGTGAATCCCGTAACAGCAGAAAACAAAATTTATTTCAGCATCGATTGTGCAAACACATTGCCCTGGAATCGAGCGTCGCACGATCAGGTCAATTGCTCACTGTGTTAAAACATCACAGTAGGTTGAAATTGAAGATAGCAAAATACGATGAAATGCAGCGCGTGCTAGCATTCAATCAACATTGAGAAAAGCAACAATTAGGTGAATATCAATCATGGTCAAGTGTCTTTGAATGAAAGGAAGTCGAGTTTCTTCCTGTTTTGACACACTTGCAGCACATACCATTCAATGCCACTTTTACTTTTGCTAGTCAAGTATCACTCAAAACAAATCCAGATCAAACAATAAATCAATAGGTAGAAATTTAATTACCTGAAATACATTTTTTTCCACTTGTCTAGTTAGTGTTTTAAGTGTGTGATGCGTGATACGTTGTGGCCATTTGCGAAAGGTGCTATTCAACCATCGCTATAATGAGTACTGGATTCACATCTCATTCGCCTGAATGGACATGTGGTTTTTACAGCTGATATCTGAAAGTTCTGTTTCGTACTGTATTGACTATGATGGTAAATTTATATAACACGAATGGATTCCACATGTGTGAGCATAAAGTCACAACAGCACTAAATTGCTGCAAATATTGACTTTTTACGAATTAGGTATTTGTATGCGCAAGCGGAAAAAGATCGTATGTTTTCAACGTCATCATATTCATTACTTTATTAGGTATGGAATTTATTAAATTAAATAGAATATTAGCGCAGTCGGGTTTTGTTTGGTTTGCTTCAATTGCTCCAGCCATGCTTAATATACGCTTTTATACTTTTTGTTTTTTTCTGTTTTGTTTACGATTTTTTTTAGACAAACATAGTGTTTCATTTGGTTTTCTACAAAAAGTATTAATTTCCGTTTACGAAAATCGTGTTTCAATTGTTTACATTTAATGTCTGTGAGTTTAAAAGGAAAATTTTGATTTGGAAGTCATGACCTCAAATAAATGTGGTAATAATGCTCATTTTTAATGTTTTGACAAAATCGATATGTTTATTCTAAATAGCAATTGTTTTTTTCGAATATAATTGAACTGTCCACTCGCGAAATTTACGAGGTCACGCGATAACACGCGAACTTCTTGCGGTCGACGCTATCGCCATAAAGGCACACATCGAGGTCTAATGGCTACAAATCCTAGAAATTCGAAGGCAGTCGAGAATCTCCTTCAGAACAAGCAACATTTATTACGAGTTAATCTCTATGAATAGAACTCCATATCTTATCATGCGCCAATAGAACTACCAATTTAATACAAAATCTGGCCAAATAACATAACTCCCATGCGCAACCTAATACAATATTAAATCATGAACCAATAGAATCACGACTAAGCAAGCAAGCAACATCATATCTTATCCTGTATGAACCAATGCAAACTCCATATAACAAATATACAACGATAATACAACCTAACCAATGCAAACACACTACACAATAAATACGATATATGTTAATACTCTAAAATTTTTGCATATATTTCCTGTACAATTTCGATGTCATGTAATATTGAACATCCTAAAATATTTGATTAGAAGCTACGTTTAGTCTGCTTTCTCACAAAAATAAAATATCTTCTTCACACTGGGAGTGAAGATTATTAGCGATGGGCTGGTTTATATCTAGAGTGAAGCGTCTTATGCACGGCATCTTTCCAAATGTTAATCCACGTTACGCCATTCATATGCAGCGTGCATGTAGCATGTACCCAAAATGTTCAATATAACTTTCTGTTGGTTGCAACTTGCTGCCTATGCGGGTTACTCGCTTAACATACTTTTCGAGAATGCATCCGACTGGTCTCCGTCAATCATATTTTCTTTTTTTTTTTTCGTTTGGGCAGTATGCACATGTTGAACTCGATTTCGAATTATTGTACAGTAAACACAATTAAGGAAGTTGCCTACTGTAGAAATGTATTAATAGCTTCGCCGATAATAATTTATGCTTAATTACAATTTCAAGCGTTCTTAATGGTATTCTAATAAAAACAATAGCGTGTGCAAATTTATTAAATTGGCCTTTGAGTAGCAATTAACGTAAAAAAATTTAATCCTGTTAAATATGAGATAATGGTGCATTGAGTGCACTGGAAAATATTCTTAACAGTCTGGATCAAGCAATTTTGCAAATATGCCGGAAATTGTAGGAAAGAAGGTAGGAAAATTATAAGCAGGTTTGCAAAAACTAGCTTTGTCTAGACTGTTAATGAGCGGAGCTTAACACGCACCCAATATGAATTTAACATGCCTAAATTTTAATTTCCACTGCATAAATTATATCATTATCTAATAAATAATTATCTGGATTAGAATAGTCTTATTGTATAGTTGGAGAAAGTAGAAGTTATAGAGCAAATTATGATAATATTAGTTTAATTGTTTTTAATGGAAAGTTTGTGTTTGTTCTAATGTTCGAACATATCCATTGCAAATTAATGTAATGCGTTTTGAGGTAAAACACGTTAGTAAATAGATAATTATAATTATGCCTTTAGTTAAATAGATATTTTGCAATTGGAATAAGAGTATGAAATACATCTACGGGTAGGTTAGTGTTGTAAGTTGTATTTATTAGTTTTTAATTACTTTATCAGTTATTATTGACGGTCGATGACATTAAGAAAATCCTAGGAAACTAATGTCGATACGCTTGATGACTAATTCCTATTAAAAAATTGTTTTCTGTATTATATACTAGCTCTCTTATGGTATCACATCAAGTCGCGTAACAGTTGTTAGTAGGAGTTGAGTTTGATTCATTGCCAATGATAGCGAGTAGATATGGTCTTGAAGGCTGGGATTTCGGTTTCGTGTGTAAACTGTGTAGGGTAATTTTCCTGAAAGAGACTGGGTGGGCCTATGTATGAGCGGATTTATCCTGGCTTGAGTTTAGTTTTTTTGTACTTTTCAATAAATAGTATATATTAGAATTAAAGGTGCACACTACTTGATAACCTTATTTATTAATCGTCTCTAGTTTTTGTAGTAAAGTTAATTAGTTTTTAGTTTTATTCTCATAAGTACATAATATTGGTTATCTGTTGTGTGGATATTTTTAACAAATTATTTTATGTCTATTTCACATAAGGTCAATCAACTTAATTGCTAACCTAAAAATGTCTTAACCTCTAGACAATCGCCCATTGTTTCCTGCACAATTTTAATGCCTTTTTCTTTAATTAAATTTCTTTTTTCACCTATTTCCATGCAATCTGCGTCATTTCCTCATTTCGGGTCACCTCCAATTGTTTCTCCACAACCCGCAGAAGCAACAACCCAATTTACAATTGTAATAATTCCCGGCCAGCAGCAGGGTTCGATGAATGAACAACATGTGAAATGAATAAATCATAATGTGTTCTTAAAAATGGCGAGGATTTCACCGCATGAGAGCCTGAAGTAAATTTCATGCAAATAGATAAATGATGTGACCGTGCAACATGCAAATTTGCTTTTATTTGTTGTATGTGCGGTGTCACAATATATTAGATGCGATTGATGAAGGATAATGTGATCGCGAGAGTTGTAAATTGTGGTGGTATTTGGAATAGGATAAACGCACTGTACACTTTATGTTAAATTATTACAAATTTCTATTTAAATTAAGCAATTCTAATTAAATAATAATAAGAAATTCAAATCTAAATTTAGATAATTCTAATAGTATTTATGAAAATTGTTATTAATACCCTTTTAGAAGTAAAATACATGAATTTCATTACTCTACATCATGGTGATAAAAACAAAAATATACGAAAGTAGTTAACTATTAACATTAATTCTTTAGTTTCCACTTGTCTATTTGACGCAGCATTAAACAAATTAATATTTAGTGTTGCGTCACTCTCGGCAAAGTGCTTAGAATTAAGCTTGTTTTGTGCTTTGTTGTTGTCTTACCCTTATTTTTTTTCCTGGAAAGTAAACACGTGTACCGAATATATCAGTAGCATGCATCGAGTCGCCGTTTTTATGTTTTCTTCCTATGTTTGGCGTGTCATATCACCAAACAATGTCGTGTTAACTTTGCCATTAGACATTGCCACAAATTAAATGAAATGTCCTTAAATATATTGTTGTAAATGTTGTTGTAAAAAATATAATGTTTGGTGTATAGTTCTTGTTATTGTTACAATGAGGTTGTTGTTATTTTGTATTTTACATGTACCTATGAGGATTTCTTTGTTTTACAGTTCTGCTGATAAGATGGGAATTTAATGTGGATCATACTTCATGTTTAAATTATATTATGCTTTCTATTTTTGCAATGGGTAAAATAACTGAATTATTTAATATTTACTTTATTTAATATGTATTTAATTTATTTAATACTTTGCTAAAATAGCCAATTTACGGGAAAACTAAAGTTTAGTTATTTGCATCTCTGGAAAACCACTCATCATTCTGAATTTTAATTACCCTATGCATCAACACGGTGTGATTGTTATATTTTACCTATAGGTAAGGGGAAAAATCAAAACACAATTTGATTTGTGGAGACATCCGTCCTTTGTTTTAATACATTTTCATTGATTTCTAACGATGTGCACTATACTTAAAAGCATTGCGGGGTAATCATTCACGCAGTTTGAATTTGGCGAGCATGAAGTGCAGACAAAATTGGACTAAACTTATTGTGCTCTCTTCTAACACCATCAATTAATTTCTTTATAATCAATTAGTTTATTTATTTCTTCGATTGTTTTTCGACAAACAAGGTAAAGAGACATATGATTAGTATCAATTCTACGTGCTTAAATATTCCAATACAATATTTACATTCCCACTAGTTTTTATAATTTTATAACCTCGACCGTAAAGTATATTTTCGATTCAATAGCAATTCAAATCGAACGTTGACACACCAACAAAATATTTAAGGTCAGCTGATGTTATATAACAAATAAATTTAACAATTTCTACGATTTACAAAATGAAGCATAACTATTTTCTAGTTTGATCTTATAACATTCAATTCTGCCATTAGGTCGTCTTTTGTTCTTCGGGTGTTGCAAGATGCTTCAAGGTATTTCTTTAATTCGTCGAATTTAATTTTTAAATCTGCTCAACATCCAGCTACTGACTTTAATATCAATTCGGAATTCTTCATTAATTTTTATTTTGGAATAAAAATTGTGTCAAATACAATATTTCACAAAACACTCTTGCTATTGCAACAATATTTTCTCAATAATATAATCATAATTTAGTTGTTGGATTCATCAGGAATAGAATGTTTTGCAGTCTGTTTAAATCGAATAAATTATTAAAATAATTAATTAAAAATAATTTAAAAAAATTAACTGGTATATTTTCTGTTAAAGTTTAAAATTAAACACTTTAAATTGTTTACTTTAATGATCTTCTATGATTCATAAACCATTAAGAATTATTTGGTTTATTAGAAATCAATCATTAGAAATCAAGATGTAACCAATAAGAAGTTTAACACACAAAGTTAGGACTACTTGACATTTAGAATTGTTGATATCATAATAGAGGTAATGTAGGATTCATTTTATTGCTAGAATAAAAAATAACATTTGAAAGGAGTTAAAGGATTAATCATTTTTCTTTTCATTTATTGAAACAAACATCAGTAATGCACAAAAAATGTCAATCTATTCGACATAAAATTTCTAAACTACTAGTCTATTTGATATAACACAAAATAATGGGTCGCTTTGTGTAATTAACTTTGCTGAATATGTAACTTTTTAACATTAGGCCAGTATTTTACTGCATAAGAATATTCCAACATTTTATTACCCGAAGGTTAATTTATGTTTTCACATTGTGTTGTCACCGACTCTACTGGATAACATAATATAGTGCAAATGAAATTTTTTTTGTACCCAATTAACACACGCTATGTCACACAAATATCGATTCGCACGCTTCTGTAGTTTTCATGTATAACATGCTAGTAGAAACAAATGAAGGAAGGGGTAATTTAAAAGAGTTTTTATGTTATGAATGATTTGATAATTGATAAAATATGCATTTTGGCATTGTCGGTTTATAATTTCGTTTATATGATTTTTTTTATTAAGTTTACTCTTGAGTTTATGAAATTATTATAATAATTTAGAAACAAAGAGTCAATGTAGCCGGAACATAAATTGTACATCTCGTTGTCAAGATATTGACAGCTTGTAGGAAACAATACGAGGTAATTAATTGTAATCAAGTTTTTCTAATTTAACTTGAAATGTAGTTAAATAAGTACAGTATGATTTAGTTTCATGCAGGTAATTTATCTTCCAAATTACACCCATTTTCGTCATTTTTGAAGTTTGCTACATTCCATTCAGCGAGAGACTTGCAATTTGCATTCGCAACGTACTTGTTATTCTATGTGCACCGTGACACAGTTTCCAGATGTAAACCTTCCTCAAAACGTCAGTAAAGCATCAGTGAATAAATCACTTACGAGAAATATAAGAAGTAAATAACTTTGCATCTATTATAATACTATTAAATATATTAATTTTACATACGCTCAAAGCATAGACTTGACCGAAATAATTAATCAATTTAATTTCATTAAATGGTAACAAGTAGCAGTAGGAAGCAATTGAGGATTTCCAACTATTGATACTTTCCGCTGAAGCGTTTGCACATAATTACGACTTAGCAATTCATTCTATTGGCGTAATTGACTGCTGCATATTTTAACAAGTCATGTCACTTGTTAATTTGTCTATTTGTTACAGATATTTCTGCAACGTGAGCGACATAAATCAACGAAAATATGGCGAATCTGGTAACAGAAATCATCGACACATACCATGATATATTGGAGAATAAAAGTGGTAAGTGTTTTAATGGCAAATGAAATATTTAAACTTGAACTTGTAAACTTAATTTTAACTATCATAAAGATATGTTTTGGCCTTGATGTGTATTGGGTTACAAAATGACAAATGTTAACCACTGTTATGATACTGCGTTGATTACATTGCGTAAAGTTGGGGAAAATTTGTGGGAATTCATTTTGAATCGAATTATGGGAAAACCTTTGTTTTGCTTTTTTGTGATGATCAATGGTCGTTGCCATTTATTATTACATAAAGTACTCACTTAATAGAAATATAAACTTAATTTATATGTTTTGTTTTTTTAGCTTAGAGTAAAATGAAATTCCCGACCTAATTTAGTAATGTTAAATTACAAGTTTAGTTATATGTCAGGTAAACCCAATTAATCCATTTTAATGGTTGTATATAATCACAATACAAATTGTGCAACTTCCTTCTCGTAGAGTGACAATTTAAGATACAAAACATAGTTTAAATGAATTCAACCAACGCATTGTTTTCATTTAAATTTTCGTCTAAACTTCACATACTTTTTCCAGTTTTGCTTTTATATTAGATTCGATAAGAAAAAATGAGAGCAGATATTATTTAATACTTGTTTAGTATACCCAATGTCGTATTTCAAAACCAAATCATCTTTATTACAAAAATATGTTGTGAACTTCATTCATCCGCGACCGAATTTTTTCGAGTCTCGTAAATATATTCACTTTCACTTGGTCGCTTGGCAATATTTGCGAGTTGCTCAAAGTGCAAGTCATCCGGCAAGAACAAAAGTTCGGTGTTTTCGTTTCTTATTGCTGGATTGTACAAAACTGCTGCCTGAAAAGAAACGAGTGATCGTTGCCGGACACAAAGATGGTCAACCAACCAAAACGGATTATGTAAGATACGAGGCCGGACCACTTCGACGGTGCATGAAAGTAAAAAAGAACAAGCAAAGAAATCGTGATTGCGAGATATTTATTTTACCACATTTCACTATTGTTGGGCAGTGAGGAAGATTTCTGATTAACATTTTGTCACGCTGGTGCAATGCTTCGCCTGGAAATATTTTCATAAAAACGAGAACACTAAAATTAAATTATTAACATGATTAGTAAGCATAATGCACTCACTCATAAACTTGAAGGATATTAATTTGATTAAGTCATGAATCATCAGTTTATTGACATTGCTTACAAATTCCAAACATAATTTCACATCATTAACTTGTAACTAACCTTCCTTCATATTTCCAAACTTCATAGATCATCGAGCTATAAAGTTCTACTCTCGCTTGCAATTGCGTGCGATAATCCTGTGGGTCAAAACTCGTTTGAGTTTAACTTTGCATGTTTTCCGGCTACTCATGTAGTTAGATGTTACTCCATCGTCACCAGTTTTCAGACTCCTCCTTTCTGTTGGTGTGCTGATGATATTATGCAACATTGCCGTTTCAATGTTATCTACCACCCTGCGACTGATTTTCCGCCGACATTCATTCTCGAACTTTCATCATAATTGCTTCGTGATGAAACAGAAATCCCATACACCTACTGTCATATATTTGAAGAGATCAATGTTCATTTATACATCTAACGATTTGAAGATGTAGACGGTTAAGATACTTCATTAAAGGACGAAATTAGTAAATTATTTGGTACTTTCTTGGGTATATTTTTACATTTGTTGCGTTGAGAATGAGGTGAAATTACATTTCTTTTGGCGCGACATTCGTAATTACATACCGCGCTTGCGAAGGTTGTGCAACGATGAGAAAGCTGCGAAAATTGCCCTGAGACGAGGATGTACTGGCCGCATACGTGGGATGTCGGGGAAAACCCTTTGGTGGGTTTATTTATTTGCAAAAGGAATTGTATTATACATTATATAATTGTAAATATCTTAAGTAGACTGAAATTACAAATAGCTTTCAATTTAAAAGGGGTCCACTAAATTAATTAATTGTAATTAGTTGGCTTACTTACCTAAGTGCCTAACTATAATTACTTTCACTCCTTAAATATATCTCTTCTGTTGTATCACAATTACAATGAATGTATAATTATTATATCTCCGGTTTATAGCGTTTGCTGCTTTCCGGTTCCAATTATTGTATGCATAATTTATATTTCGCCGCAACAATTAATATTAAAAAGCTTTTTTGCCTACATTATTGCTCATGCTAATTAAATTTTAATACGTTTCATACACTTTGACACCCATGATAAACTCGCATGAGGCACATTATACGTTTTTTTCGATAAAATTGGGTGCACGTGAATAATTACATAAATTATATAATACAATGATTACAAATTAAGATTTGTTGCTATATTCGATGTTATTTATAAACCTGTATTTTAGCCATTATTAATAACCAGTTTTTCTGTGCAAAAATGCATTATAGTACTGTCACATGTTAATTTTTTGATGTCGGTGAAATCAATTCGATTTTAATTTCGTACAAGTACGAGGTCCACCACGTGACGAAATTGATCAAACATTACGCGCAAAAATGTCGACTTTCGTCGCGACTTATGCAAATCCTATTGAAACGTCGTCAGACAAAAAGAAAATCCAAGGAGGGACGCATTCCAGTGGTGAAATTGTTTACACCAACCGACAGAAAATCATCGAATGATGAACTTCAAAAAGTTCAGTGGGAAGTCCAGAAAATGACTCCACTTTAATGTATTTAGCTTATTGTTTGAATAACGAATAATATATATATATATATATATATATATATATATATATATATATATATATATATATATATATATATATATCTATATATATATATATATATATATATATATAGATATATATATATATATATATATATTCTGATAGTGGTTTACTTAATAGCGATGACTTGCCTTGCATATAAATTAATTACATTTCAACGGATATGGCCGAAAATTGATTACTACCTTTTTAGAAGAAGTGTTTATGCCACCTACAATACTTGGTATCTGAGACGTGATTTTCTATTTGGGTCATTTACATTCCTGCACGTTGCAATGCTAAACGATGTGTGCACTAAAATGCCGCTAATTTGAGAGGCGACTGAAAAAATATCGGAAGAGGAACTAAAATATTAACCACGTTTCTTGAATTTTTTTTTTTTTTGTTATGATTCGTCTCACACAAAAATTACGCTGTAGTTATTTTTTCAAACAAAATTTGCTTTTGACAAAACTTGAATAGATGCTCATTATCTTCTAAACCAGGAAGTATTTTGATGAAGATGAACAGTTCAAAGTGTACCTGGAGTACAATAAAATTTCTAACAATATGCCAAGGTTACACAACTTGTTTCCTTCACCGATAAACTTCTTGGTTGATGCATCTTCTCATAAAACTTGTTATACTATTTTAATTAGGATAATCCATATTTTATTTATGACTTGAACAAAATAATAGCGCTTTAATGTGTTTCTAAAGCAAATATTTTGTTTTTCTTTCCAGACCCGCGTGTCAGTAATTGGCCCATGATGTCTAGTCCTCTGCCTACACTGGGAATCTGTTTGTTCTACGCGTATTTCTCCAAGGTACTGGGACCAAAGATAATGGAAAACCGCAAGCCGCTAAATTTGCGCAACATTCTAATTGGTTACAATCTTGTTCAGACAATATTTAGTGCATGGATATTTTACGAGGTAAACTAATACCATTCTTTTACATTGTAACAAGGACTATTTAATTGTAATTCTTCTGGTTTTAAGTACCTGATGAGTGGATGGTGGGGTAGCTACAGCTTTAGGTGCCAACCGGTGGATTATTCCACAAATCCAATGGCTATACGCGTACGTTGATAGCCATATCAATATTTTGATTGATTGTAATTACTTTGTTGCGTTTCTAGATGGCAAGCACATGCTGGTGGTATTACATCTCCAAATTCACGGAGTTCTTCGATACGCTCTTCTTTATCCTACGCAAGAAGAACAGTCATGTGTCGACATTGCACGTTATCCATCATGGTTGCATGCCGTTCTCTGTCTGGATGGGCATGAAGTTTGCTCCAGGTAAAAAGAAAAGAGACCTTATTAGCCTAATCTGATTTAGAGTGATTTATTTGAGTGTTTTGCGCTTTTGTTTTATAATTTTTAGGTGGTCATAGTACGTTCTTTGCATTACTCAACACTTTCGTGCATATTGTGATGTACTTCTATTACATGGTATCTGCAATGGGACCAGAGTACCAGAAGTACATCTGGTGGAAGAAATATTTGACTAGCTTCCAAATTGCAAGTTAATTAATTTATTTTTCAAGAATTGTTCCTAATCTTTTATATTATAGATACAATTTGTGATGATTTTCACTCATCAATGGCAATTGCTCTTCACTGAATGCAATTACCCGAAGAGCTTTGTGCTCTGGATTTCATTACATGGAGTGATGTTCTTGTTCCTTTTCTCGGACTTTTACAAAACCAAATACGCCGGCAGCAAGAAGTTGTCATTTAAAAAGAATCAAGGTTTTTGTATGGTAAGGCGATTTTCATCGCTTTTAATCGAGTTATTAAATGAACTCATTACTTGCCACTTCTTCAGCTTGTGGAAGACAATCATGTCGAAGAAATCAACGGCACATCAAAGTCACTTACCAGTTCGTACCTGCAGACTGAGATTGCCAAGTCCTATCAGGCATGTTACTCCAACGGCGTGAACAACGGCTTCGTCAGCCAAGAAATCAAAAACCGTACCAACGGCAAAAAGCAGCACAAGTCCTACTAACGCCGTGCCCTCCTACACAAAGCACACAATGGAATTACAATTATTGATTACGTATAAGTTAACCGATTAGCACGTTGTGAGTGTAATGTAGTGCAGGGAATAACGTAGGGGCAACTATGCAGCATCGTTGCGAATGGTACAGATATTGAATTATATTATGATTATGTACGGTGTCTTTCGTATCATTTAAGATAATATAGTAATTATAAAAGTTTTTCAGAGATTATGTGCGAACTACAATCTTAAATGAGTATCGTGCAGTCTACAAAATGTGAACACAATAGTAACTGATAACTGCCAAGATGTGGTCATCTTTTACAAGCGCATAGCGAACTTTTTTACTATTCGAAAGCCCATTTACTATTCGCCTCACACAAAATCGAATGTAAATAGTCTAAACGGCCGGTGAATGTTAAATCACGGAACATGTCTAGCACTTTATGTGCTACACTGAAATAAGGTCATTGATTGAATTTTTCTGCTTGGGATCACTTCGGGCCTACATCTTGTTTTGCATCGTGCCAATTTGCATTTAAGTCATTATATAGGTAGGAGGTATCTTAATACAGATTAGAGCATATTTTGGCGAAGGTCAATTTGAGTTTAAGTTATACGCTCAATTTACTTTACTGATATGCTTTGCACGACTTCCATCCAGAGTTCTAAACGTTGTACATTAACACAAAATCGTTATACTTAACTATGTTTATGTCATCTGTAATTTGTTTTAGATTTTAAGCGGTTGTAAGTCGAAAGCACTTTTTACGTTGCAAAAATCTCTGTTTTCTTATTCGCATTTGCCTTGCGATCTGTTACATTTTTGTCACGGTGCTTTTGATTATTTATTTTATACAATTAAGCGCATTTTATCGTATTTAGTTATTGAGAGAATAAGTAAGAGATTTTGAAAAGGAGGTGGGATTCAAAATTACTACAAATGTTGAGAACTTAACAATATTTATACAAAAAAATGATTTACTACAAATATAAGAAATGCTTTTTATTGTTGCATGCTATTCATGCGAAATGATGTGTTGCATTTTGAACAACTGGAAATTGTGTTGAGGATTAGTCGATAGCTGTATTTTATCTAGATGTGGAACGGAAGTACTGTTTGATTAAAGCCATCAGTGCCTATGAGCTGTTTAATGCCAAATGTTATAATTTTGTGTGTTGGCATGTCCTGTATAATTATTGCAAGCGACAAATCGACGTACAAAACAAAAGTACTTCTAGAATAGGAAATTACATTCAAATTTATTGTTAAACATGTGACCACAATTTAAAATCTACTATTCAAGGGCGGTATGAAGTTGATTGAAAAGTTTTTGCCTGTAAATATGTAAAATCCAAACTATTTCATGTGTGAATTTGCCCGCCGTTGGTGCTATGTATAGAATTTGTATTCGTTGAGTGGTTCATTAGGCAAATTTTTAGTTCACCTGCATTGGCAACTTTTCGTATGATGTTGCTTAGATATTTACTGAGATTTACAGTTATTGCATTTTAGCAGCATCGTTCTTTGTTTCTTCTAATCATAAATCAGGTGATTGTATATATATATATATATATATATATATATATATATATTGCAATTTGAGAGTTTTCTTTTTTGTGAAGGCATGAACGGAAATGATATTGTGAATAACAACATAGTATTTTTATAAAATTTAAACATTTTGCAGATTCAAAAAGAAATGCTATATACTAGAATCGTGAAAAGATTACACAAATTTCCAGTACGTCTATGAATTACAATAACATTGCGTCTCATCAAGTAATTATCGACTATAAAAGCCTTCAGCAGTCAACAGTTTACTAAGAAAGGAAAGTATAAGCCAACATTATCTTCTAGAGTTTTATTTCTAAAATATATGTATAAACGTTTACATTATTATAAATCATTGAATGAATGTATAATAATCCATTTTGTTTCACTCTCCTCCATTAATAATAGCGATAAACTATTTATACAAGAAACGTAGTACTATGATATAATCAAATTCTTTCAATCGACAGATTCGAAATTCAGATGGGCTCACACGTTTACATACACAACGCACTGTTTGTGATGGTACATGTTTATAAACTAAGTCTGTTAGGACAGAATCCAGGAATCAACAAACAGCTGCGACAAATATGTAACAATAAACCAAATACATAAACAAAAAGTGCAGTAAATTGGATACAATTACAGCCGTTCAGGGCTTGTAATATAGCAATTTGTTTTATTTTCTATATAAAAATGTGTCGTTCGTTTGTTGATTCGGTTAATTTAAGACTGAGCGTTTTCAACTGAGTACTAATTCGGATTTTTATTTGATGCAATGATTGTTAAAAATGTTCTAAGTTAGTTTCGTAAAAATGATGATGCTAGTTACAATTATTTTGCAAACATATCAAACTCGCGCTGCCTCACTCTCCGAGATACCTCTGACATATGGAACTATTTACAAAAAGAATGTTAATTAAATGCAATGCTACGAATCACTACCCTAATCGAAAATTCGAAGTCACATGTGTTTTGCGTCTTGCACCTGCTGCTCGCCACGCCATTGCAATATCTAACGTGATTGGTTTTTGGCTTGGTTTTGGGAACAACGGGGCGGTTAATTAAGTACGATAAAAACGCATCTTATACATTCACGCAGTGGCGCCACATTAAACTAGAGTAGAACTCGTACATTACCAATTATTATAAGCAATTATCAGGAAACAAAAATGTAATCACTTTCATATACAACTTCTATGCTTAGGCAATTAGTAATTAACATTCAACATGACATGTATATCAGACTCATACCGACAACCAAACAGCCGACATATCCATCACTAGATAACAATTTTTCGCGTTGATTCTATTTCCAATTTTCATTCATTGTATGCAGTTCTCTGTGCGTAAATGATGTGACAATTTTCAAGTATGAACAGACATGCACGTCTCGTTATCATGAGTCGTCTGCAGTTCGTTCTCACAAGTGTATGTTTAGAGATCGCGTATTTTTAGTGCATCTAATCCCCATCCTGTTTACGCGTACGCGCGTTTTACAACTAAAAAATACTAGTGCACTGAGCCTATTATGATTAATAGATCGTTAATGAAAACAACGCAACAGCCGTTATAAACGCTCATTAAGCATCTCTGACTGATGAAATTACTGGCTGCAGTTTTATAATTAATTTATCCGCGGTACCTGAATCCTGTATATATCAAGAATAAAACAAAACGCATTCTCATTTTTCATTCGCGCACACCTGATACTGTTTTGATACGCTACAAAATACAAATATAAAAATATCAGAATATCTTGCGCCCGCCGGTTGGCGCTCGCAATCGTTGCTGTCACAATGGGGTGAAGTAGGACGTACTGTCGTTACGTGTGGTCGGGGGTTGACTCTCAATAATGGGGAAGGTGGCGTATGAGGTGAGTTATGAATCCATCGATTGCATGAAAGGTGCTGGCAAAAACAGGGGCAAAACGTTCGGAGTGGTTGTGTCTCATTTCTATTCCTTTTCTGACTCCCTCTGCGTCACTATCACTACGAAGGTTAATCCTCCATCTCCTCGGGCACCTCGTGCGGATTGAGAATGCCAGGCACAGCCATGTGAATCTTCATCTTGTGCGCCTGAGCCTCTTGCAATGCTTTCTCCCGCTCTTCCAGGAACAAATCTGTGTCATCTTCACCAGTATACTCCTAGACAACAAAAACGTTATTTAGTAAACAATGTTATCAAGATTAATATGTTAATCAATGAAATACCCTAATTTGAACAAGAAAATCTCTCAGATGCTCCTTGAATCCAGTCGTATCGCGGTTGAGATTGAACATGCCCTGCACTGTGATCTTGATCTGATTGTCGGTCAGATGCGGGAAGGCGGTCTTGAGCAACGAAGCAGTGAACTCTTTGATGTAAAGCACATTGTCAGTTCCCGGTCGCAGTTCGCATCCCAACTGATCCATCTCAACTAGCGAGAATATATACGCAAGAATCGACGCGTGCATCGCAAGACCAGCTGTGTGCGATGTGTCCGTCACCACCGAGAAGACATGCTGCAGTATATCTGTGAGATAAGTCTGGTAGAAGCCAGGTGCCGCGGGCTTGTTCTCTTCAATATTACGCAGCAGTTTGAAGAGAATTTGCAGACCCGTATCTGCCACATTGCGCATTGTGTGCTTAAACGCCCAGATAACGCTGTCCAATACAAGCTTGAACTGCGCAGGGGGGATGGTGAGAAATGCGGGAAAACAATGGTTGTTCACAGCTTGTAGTAAGAGGAAAAAGTTTGTTCGATGCTCTGGGTACTCTTCAAAATCTTTGTTGATCATATCCAGGGTGCATTCAAACACAGCATCGAATATAGTTGGTACCTTAAAAAAATATGAATTATTTTCTTGTTCTATTGTCAGAATGTAGTAACTTACTTGTGTGGTAATAAAACTCTCCAAACGGTTAACAATCGTCGCCATTGCGCTAAGCACCTCCGGCTCTCTCGCAGCAGGCAAATGCGTTCTCTGGTAGTCTAACAAAACAGCATCAAGCAAATGCGGGATGAAATTCTGCAATACCATCACGTTATCATTCGAACGCGATATCCAGTCAGCAATCAATTTGAGCGTCTCCTTCTTAACTACCCGCATGCCTTTGATAAGCGGCTGACGAGTAACGGCTTCACCGTGAATAGCAATCGCTTGTGTGATGTTCTCAGACATTACTTTGTAGACATTCAACATGTCCAGGTATATCCGCCCCAACTGCACGACATACGCATGATTCAACGCTTTACAGGCACGTACGTTCGTTTTTAGAATGCTGGCGAGTTGTTTCACAACTTCGACTTCTTTCAAGACATCCACATTTTTGCTCGCCTGGCAAATAATGTCATCCCACACTTGATTCGGCAGCATCATATACTTTTCTATCAAGGTTTCTTGAATCTGAGAATCGCCTTGCGCGGATATCATGTACCCAACCGCCTCATAGAACGTGTGGACTTGTTGAGCAGATAGATCGCAAATAATTGTCGAGATCGTTGCAAGAATTTCTTCTATAAATGGACATGCCTCGCCGACTTGGGAAGTGACAAAATGTCGACGGCACTTGAGTGCAATTTTGATAAATGTATCGCAAGCCATGTCTTGTACACCATCGTGAGTCTCGTGCATAAACTCAAAGAGTTTGTTGACTACAGTCTTCAGGAATTTCCAATGCGCGCGCAAGAAGCGCGGATATTGCCCCACAACGTACATAATGTTAGAGGCAATGATAGCTTTGTTATCCTTTCCACGCTTTTGCTCACACAGCCCTAAGAGGTCTTTAATGACAGTGACCAAAAATCTTTTCTCGTCTTCTTCATACATCGCTCCAGAGATACTTCCAATTGCCCAACATAAAGTGTTTAAATTCTTCCAAGACCATTCTGTACCATTGACTTGATTCTGCAGTTTCTCCGTCATAATGCGTTCTGTGTCGGTGTAGTCCAAATGGGTCAGATAAACCAAAGTTTCTCGCATGTTTTTATACAGATTAATTGAATCAGTGTCTTTCATAAACTCCCGTACAACTTCACCATTATCATTCTCAACAATTAACACCTCCTCAGGCTTGGCCATGCGGGATATCATGATGTACCTCACCTGTTGCAATACTTCATGATACAACGCGCGTCGCACCATAAACTTCGAGTTGCATACTTTGTACAAATCCGATGCTAAACTGTTCCAGTACTCTAAACAAATCTTGAATATTTCGATCTCTTCTACTTTTGAAATTAGAACAAGATACTGCAACGCGTTAGCGAGAGGCACGTGTTGCTCCTCTGCTGTGCAACTGTGCACCTTGAGGTAAGTGCAGAGGAAGAGCGCGAGATTCTGAATGAAATTCTGCTCCTGGTCATGTCCGCTTGCGTACGAGTTGCGGATGTCAGTACTAAGCGGCAACATCGTCTCCAGCTGCTTCATGGTATCGTTAAACATTTCAGAAATAACCTGATCGTAGTCGCCAAGGCCGGCGATTTCCGTGAGGCACTTGAGCGTCACATTGCGAAAGAGAGGCACCGGGAGGAACTTCCCGATGAGGGTTGTGACTAATTTTGTCTCAAAAATATAACCGAGTGGGATCCAGTTCAAAAAGCGCAGGAGTGTTTCCAGTGTGACGTTAACCAATAGCGGATTTTGTGAATTCTCCAGCACAAACTGACACAGCTGGAAAATGGCTGAAAACTCAGCACACATGATATTCTTCAAATGCTTTGCCTTAGCTTGTGTTAAATGGCCAGATGAAAAATCAAACAGCTCCTCACTGAGCAACTGAAGAATGATCATGTTATTCTGACAAAGTGATTCATTGGTTTTGCTGGCACCAACAATATCTGGTATAAAACTTTCCCAATTCTTGGGCCATTCTCTCTTAAGAACTTGAACCAGAATCATATTCAATTTGTTAATATAGGTTTTATTTTCTTCCAAAGATTGTGGATCAGAACTAATTTTGATGATCAAAGCGACGATGTATTTCTTAATCCCCTCACACTGATTGCGCGGCAATACTTTCCATCGCGTCTTGATGACTTGCTCCAAGATCTGCAGAGCATAGTACTTGGTCTGCTGGTTGGTAGAATACTCAAGGATAGTATCCACGCGTGTCCACGCGTCTGGATGATCTTTCAGCGAGGTAAGCACGTCTTGTGCGACGCGCTGTGTCTCGCCTTTCCCGGCGTACATGCTCACCACAATGCTGTCCAGCAGACCAATGTCTAGCTTCTGATTGAAATCGAGCAGCGCTGCTGCTTGGTTGGCCAACGTCGTCATGATACTGGTGCTCGGGGTTGACTTTCTCTCAGGGCACACTCACACTCTCACTCACTCAATTGCAGCTGCGTTACAAATCCAAATACATCACAACCTCCCTCAGCGTGATGCTAAAAATCAAATAAACATCATCACCACGAAATCTTAGAAGTCACATTTAAAGTATAGACAGTGTGAATTTCAGCGAGTAAAATAATAACGACGCAGTTCGCGGGCAAAGAATACCGTAGTGTATTCACAACAACCTAACCTGCAGTGTCGTACAACAAAGCGAATTCGACGAAGTTTAGTGCTTGGAGACGGAAAAAATAGCACTGGACGTCACTGGAAAGCGGGAAGAAAGGCTTATTTTTGGGAATTGCATTAACCCCGAAACCCAAGTGCGAATCGCGTAGGGGGCCAACGGAAGCTTTGGTATGTTCAACGGATAAGAATTTGTCCGCCGTGCTTCTTTTGGGCAATAATCTTATTTTTGATGATGTGATCTCGAGGGTACTTACTCGTAAGGTACGTCTGCCGCACCAGGCACTCACTCGGGCGCACTGTTTTCTCTAACAATCGTATCACAAAAAGCGAAAACCGAAAGAAGAATGCGTGCGCTGCCGTTGATGCACTTAATGCACTCAACGAGATGTACAAAATGTCAATTTTAGCGCTCCGCAGATGTCTGCCATACCGGCCGCGCGGGATAACCAATCACGAGATGGAATAAAAAATGGCGCATGGTTTAAATGCAGCACATGGTGAGAGAGAACGTTGAGAAGTGTTCTAAGAACAACGTCAAGTTAAGATATACATACATTTAAAAACTAATAAAAATAAGCATAACTACGTTACAGATATTTTATTTAAAAGTTTAATTGAATCTCTGCTAATTTTAATAAAATATTTTACATATTTCACCATATTAGCATCCATGCAAGGAACTTGACGCATGAAAAACTGCGAAATCAGACGTTTCAATTATTTAAAATAAAAGAAATAGTGTAAACAACTGTTAACAATCTAATTATACTTTATTGATACAAATGGCTTTGGTTGATATTCCAAAACACCCTCTCTCATCATTTTATAACATTTTACATCCTTTTTACATCGGTTACTCCACAACTTCACATCTTTTTTACTCAAAATATCATCAACATTTACTGCTACTTGTTTACACCTTCTTTCCAAAGTATCTTCATCAAAATCAGTTTGCTTTTTCATGCAGATTCTATTGTGACCACAAACATCAGCAAAACTTAGCCTTGGAACTTTAAGTTTATGGGTAGATGAATGCAATAATTTGATACCACCTTTCTTTTTCTTCTTATTGTCATAACTAGGTAGGATTGCTTTATTGCTGGATACATTTTCCAGTTCATTTAGTTCCTTTTCAAGTTTCAGTGATAAATGTTTAGCAACATATTTTTGGAACTCAGGTGTGACGCGGAAAAAGTTCAATGCCTCATCTTCCTCATGAATATTCCGTCTTAGAGATGGTAGAATCTTGTTTTTATTTTGATTGGGTAGAGTGTCTGTAACAACTATAAAATTAACATTAAAGTAACCACTGAAAGTAGTATTACTACCTTTCTTAAAATTTTCAGTGTACAATTCATCTTTAAGGAACTGCTGATCCACTGATTCCTTAAACTTCTGCAGATCATCATTAGAGGAAGAGTCAGAATCCGATAAGGTCATTTTTCTAGAAGAATTTTCCGTAAGCCCAATGAAAACAATATCAAAAAACTTGTTGTCATGACAACATGCCAATAGTTTTTAAGGTTAAAGTTATATTTTAAGGGTAATTCGTGTAAATGTTGCCAATACAGTTGTGTGGCGGTAACAAGCATCAAAACATGTTGCAACTATTATTTCAAGTTTAATTTAATATTAAATTAAAACTAAGTTTTTGTTATTATTTATCGTGTACTTTACAGGCGTATCTCGTTTTATCAATAGAATGGATAAATTTAATGACTTTACTAATAAACGTAAACATTATTACGAAATCTCAAATGATGAAGTTCAACAAGTGTCTACTAAATATAACGCATATTCAAGTAGGTATAGTGATAAAGGCAGTAAAAATAAATTCAATAGGCTCTCAAATGAAAAGAATCCCATGGAATCCAGTAACAAAAAGATGAAAGTCATTTCTTTATCATCATCTGATGAAGAAGAAAAGCCTACAGTAAAAAGACAGAAACAGTCATCACCAAAAATTCAGAAAAAAACATCTTCTAAAAGATCTTCACACAAGACAGAAGTATCTAAAACATTTCCTGATGGAACACCAATTCAGTATATTAAACCTGAGGATACAAAGTATTTGAAAGATGAAGTAAAACCAAAATCTTCAAAACATAAAACAAAATCTATACCTTATTCAAGTGTTAAGCCTTTATGGGAGGATTATGAAATTTTGCAACAAGAGTTTGATATTCACAGATCAACTGCTCAAAACATTGTTCAGTTAATTAAGGAAGGCAATACAATTCCATTTGTTGTTAGGTACAGAAAGAGTGAAGTGGACTTTATGTCAGCTGATACATTACGAGATGTTAAGGAGAGATATACTGAAGTTGTAGAGCTTCAGAAGAAAGTTGTGACAGCTCACCAAAAAATTACTGACATGGGAATGATGACACCATCATTACAGAAGTGTTTGTTGAGTGTTAAAAGCATGGAAGCTTTCGGGGAAATTGTAAGTACAAATGTTTAATTTATGTTTTACATGAACATAACATTTATTTTGAATGTAGTATGCACCTTTCAAACCTGTATGTGGTGAAGCTTCTCAAAAACGACAAATACACATTGCTTTAGAAGAACCAGCAGAGTTAATTCTGCAAGGAAATTTGGTACATTATTCAAAATATATTGGAAAAGTCAAGGGATTAGATAACACAAAAAGTGTTCAGAAGCACGTAATTGCAGTTATGGCGAAGAAAATATCAACAAACTCCTCATGTTTAGAGTTTATTCAACAGGTGTAAGTTTATCACGTTTTTTAAAATTCATTACTACAGCCTAAATAAGTTTATAAATAAGAATTATATGCGTATAAAAATAAAGACGTGTACATTATCAATTCTTCTTTTCTGATAAACTAGGGGTAGAAAATCTCGTTGTACCCTGCAAACAAAGAAAATAAAGAAGCGAACTACAGGTTCGTCTACTAAAACAGTTCGGGGAAAGTCAAGTACAAAGAAAGAAGCATCAAATTTTGAAGATTATTTTGACAAACGTTATCCGACATCAATTCTGAAACCACACCAGGTAGTAATGATAGTAATTTGCTAAATCAACGTTATTCGTTTGAATTGAATTTAGATAATGGCTATCAATCGGGCGGAGCATTTAAAGTACATTATTGTCACTTTAATATTCAACGATTTTTCAAATTCTTTTTACCATGAAGCTCGAAAACAGTTTCCAACGGCATCGAGGGGACCGACTGCCGACATTTTTGAAGATGCCACTAAGGAATGCTACAATAATATTGGTAAATTATTATTGCCATTACTCTCTAACATCACATATTTTAATTGGTATATCCATTATAGTAATTCCAATGCTCAAAAGGACGAAACGCGCTCAATTAAAATCTCTCGCTGAGAAAGCTTCATTGAGCATTTTCAATAAGAATCTCAAACAAATGCTTTTGGCACCACCTTTAAAACGAGAGATAATTCTCGGCGTGGACCCTGGTTTCGGACATGGATGTAAATTGGGCGTTATTTCCATGAAAGGGGAAGTTTTAGCGACAAGTGTTGTGTATCCACACCGTAATTCCGAGAGTTCGAAGATAGCGGAACAGGAGAGGATTTTTAGGGATTTATTATTAGAATATAGGTATGCTGTATTATTTTCAACGTGGTCTAAACTATAGATATTTTGCGATATTTTTATAGGTGTTCATTAATTGCTCTTGGCAACGGCACCGCATGCAGGGAAACTGAATCCTGGATAACTCACATGATATCACGAGGCTTATTTAAACCTTTGAACGTGTCATACACTATCGTAAATGAAAGCGGCGCGTCGATTTATTCATGTAGCAAAGAAGCATTGAAAGAATTTGATGACCTTGATCCTAATTTAATTAGTGCCGGTGAGCTTCAATTCATAACATTGCATTTGAATTTACTTCATTTTATTGTTTTCCTTAAAGTTTCTCTCGCACGAAGAATTCAGGATCCTCTCTCTGAATTGGTCAAAGTTGAACCCAAACATCTCGGAATCGGAATGTACCAACACGACGTAAACCAAAAACGCCTTGAAGAAACTCTCACAGAAGTCGTCTCCGAATGCGTGAGCTTCGTTGGCGTTGATGTCAACTCAGCTTCTCAATGTCTCCTTCGTCATGTTGCTGGATTAACTGAAAAACGCGCAGATGAAATCATCGCTCAACGGCCTTTTAAAACGCGTGATCAACTTATGAAGGTAAAGGGTCTTGGGCCCCTTAGCTACAAACAATGCGCCGGTTTTCTGAAAATTATTGGGGGTGATAATAAATTAGATAGCACTATCGTTCATCCAGAATCTTATCATATTGCCGAGCGTATAATAAATCACTTGCACCTTCGCGTTGATAATATAGGGACAGACGACTTTATAAAAAGTATTAAAAAAGAAGAAAAATGTCTTGTATCTTCTGCAGAGTCATTTGGTACAACAAAAGATAAATTAGAAGTTATCCTAGAGGGATTATCAAAGCCTTTGGAGTATGATTTAAGAGAAGATGGACGGCAAAAACCACTTTTTCGTGAAGGCGTTACCAAAATGGAGTCCCTTACCAAGGGAATGACGCTCACTGGTGCCGTAAATAATTGCACATCATTTGGAAGTTTTGTGGACATTGGTGTAGGAGTTAATGGCTTGTTGCATGTATCAAACACTCGCGGTATCGTATTGCAGGCAGGGGATCGTGCCGAGGTAAAAATTGTGAAGGTTGATATCGATCGCAAGCGAATCGGCCTTGAACTTGTCAGGATTTTATAACGTTTTTTCCTACAAACTCATAATTGTTATAGAAGTTTTTTTTGTATTTAATTTTTGATTAATTAAACATAAAGCGTGATTTACAGTTTTTTGTTTGGGGACATAATTGAAGAAAGAGCGTAATATAGTATCGTCCGTTGGCAGTATGTTTATGAATACGCTTGTACAAACATATTTAAACGACTTAAATTTGTATGGATCGTGACTTATCGAAGTTTAGTATGGCTCACTATGTTAATGTGTTTTGGTTTATGATAACATTGATTATTCCAGTGAGATAAAGTTACAGAGATTACTACGACTTCTGCACATAAGCGTTTGTTATCTGCATTTTAGTTCAGTTCGATCCATTTGCTTGCTTTGTCCGTTTATCTTTGGATTTGAATATACCATTGGTGGCCATGGTTGTATTTTAATAATTAAAAAAAAAAAAAAAATTGAGTGCATTGTAATCTTGAGAAAATGTTGCGGTGGCTTTGCTGCTGTTGTGATAGTGGTGAACCAAATCAAGGTCTTAATTCCTGGGACGATCAATGTGTTCCTCATACGACACAAGTCGCGCAGCAGCCTTCGGGGTTTGTTCAGGGTTCCGAAAGGCAAAGTCAAGCAAGCTATGGGGGTAATCAAGTAGTGGATAGGGCCCTGGGTAGAAGATCCTTTAATACTTTGGACAATTTCTATGCGCGGATAGATCCTGAAATTCCTGCAAGTCGGGGATTTACACGGCCTCCGGATTTGTTAGATGAACGTTTTGTCATCGAGTCTGCAAATGCTAGAAGATCTTCAGTTCGTCAAAATAATTTTATTCCGTCTGGATCTACATCCCATGTTGTAAGCCCATTGGGTAAACAAACTTTATTATCACCAAGAAACCAATTGAATTTTACAGTAAATCCTACTTTAACGGAAAATTTTGCTTGGAAAACAGAAGAATTGTTACAAAAGGAGACTGAAATTTCCATTAGCCTTGCAAGTAAACTGGTAGAACTTTTTTCGGAAGGCAATACAATTCCATTTATCGCACGACATCGTAAAGATATTATTGGATTAATGACCACGGATAAGTTACAGAAAGTGAGAGAATGTTATGATAAAATTGAAAAGTTAAAGTTAGACATACGTAATATATACGCGCAGATTTATAAAGCGGGAGCGATGAGTGTACAACTGAGAAATACGTTGATGAACACGCAAAATCGGGAGACCTTAGAAGAGATCGTAAAGGTTTATAAAGACCTTCACAATAGAGATACCAAAATGATTCAGGGAAATATTGCTAAATTGGAAGAATCTGCAAATCAAATAATGCAAGGAACGCGGCCGGCTAGTTTATCCGTGGATGTTATTCAATTGATTGCAAATAAAATTGGATGTTCACCAGCTGCAGTAGATTATCTTTCGCGAGTGTAAGAATATTGAACATCTTTCTAAAACATATTTAAACCAAAAATATTTACAGATGTAAAAACGGTCGTTGTATGATGCGCGTTGATAGAATTAATCAAGAAGAAGAAACTGAAGAGGCAAAGAAGTATACATTTTATTATAATCGATCATTTAGTACCAATCAATTAAAACAACATCAAGTATGATATATGATTTGATTATTTTACTTTGATAACATAACGAACGTAATCTTATTTTTTAGATATTGGCTATTAATCGAGCAGAGAAGCAAAAGTTGCTTGAAGTACACTTACTATTTGTTGATTTTTCTTCCATTTACTATAAATTTATAAGAGACAATCATCTGAAAGCTGGTGTTAGCAAATTGGGGTATGTTACATGTGGAGACATTATTACGACAGCATTGAAATTGAGCTACAACACAACTGGTAAAATAAATGGTCCATCTTTAAACTATTTCTTATCATAACTATTCATATTTGTTAATTTCAGCTGTTCCACTCTTACATCGTATGAAACGGACGGCACTTACTTCTTTTGCCGAACAAGAAGCGTTGGAAGTTTATGCCACCAATCTTCGACATATGCTGCTAACACGACCTGTTCGAAACAAACGAGTACTGGGTGTAGATCCTGGTACTAGTCTTGGATGCAAATTGGGACTTGTCTCCGAAAAAGGCGAAGTACTAGCGACCGGCGTTGTATATCCAAATAAAGAAGATCCTAAGAGGGACAGAGTGGAAAAGAGGAAGTTTCGGAAAATGTTACTGGAGCACCAGTAAGTAGGATATGTCCTTAGGATGCGCGAATGGCATATAACTGTGTGATTCTAGGTGTTGTTTAATTGCATTGGGTAATGGTACCGGCTGCAGAAAAGCCGAAGAATGGATATCAAACATGATTAACAATAATTATTTTGCTCCCTTGTCGATTACCTACCGAATAATCAACGAGAATGGTGCCTCGCAATATTCCTGTAGTGAAAAAGCTATCAAAGAGTTTCCAATGATGGATCCCATTTTAATAAGTGCTGGTATGTTTCTAAGAATTGCAGGAATTTGAATATGATGCTTTTGTCTTTTAGTATCTCTTGCACGTAGATTACAAGACCCCATGTCTGAACTTGTAAAAGTAGAGCCAAAACACATGGGAATTGGAATGTACCAACACGACTTGGACCCAGAACGTTTGGATCGAGTTCTCGCTGACGTTATATGTGAATGCGTGAGCTTTGTCGGGGTTGATGTAAACACGGCTTCCCAATGCCTCCTACGACACGTTGCTGGTTTATCTGAATCATCTGCAGGTGCCATTGTTGCGTACAGGAACCAATATGGCGGATTTGTGGAACGAAAGCAGATATACAACGTAAACGGCATCAATACTATGACTTACCAGCAATGCGTTGGCTTCCTACGAATCTTAAATGGTGTTAATAAGCTTGACGAGACTAGGATTCATCCGGAGTCCTATGAAGTCGTTAAAAAGATTGTGAAACTCTTCAGAATGAATACGAATCAGATTGGTACCAGGACTTTTAAGGCTAAAGTAAAGCAGTTCTACCCTATTTTTATGCATGCGTATCAACAGCTTGGGATTACCCAAGAGAAGTTGAAATGCATTTTTGAAGAACTTTCTGGGGAAGGCGATACACGAGAATCTTTAAAATATGACGGATTGTTCAGCAGCGATGTGACTTGTATTGAGGATTTATATGAGGGATTGGAATTGATGGGGTTAGTTCAGAATGTTACTTCTTTTGGGAGTTTCGTCGATATTGGAGTTGAGAAAGATGCTTTGTTGCATGTTAGTCAATCTAAAGGAATTAAGTTACAAAGGGGGAATCGTGTTAAGGTGGAAGTGTATAGTGTGGATTTGGAAAAGCGTAGAATTGGTTTGAAACTAGTTGATGTTTTCTAAAAACATATTTTAAAGATCTTTTTATAAATAACTTTTCTATAACAGTTGAGTATATTCTTGTCAATCATTTATATTTATTCATTATTCAAATAATGTGTGTGACTGAGGGATGTTGGGGTGCATTTTTTTTTTAAAGTTTATGCTATACTTTCACAATGAAATATATTTTGTTTGTACAGGATGCATAGCACTAGTTTTGTATATGTATTTAGCAATGCAATATATTTAAACGGATTTAGATTTTATTTTTTGCACCTCTAACTCAATTGAAGAATAATTTAAGACAATTGAGCGTTGGTGGCACGGGAGATAGTGCTAAACGACGGGAAATTTTACTCGGAAGA
This sequence comes from Diploeciton nevermanni, assembly GCA_027575565.1. NCBI lineage: Eukaryota > Metazoa > Arthropoda > Insecta > Coleoptera > Staphylinidae > Diploeciton > Diploeciton nevermanni. The sequence goes on from JAODIE010004756.1 coordinate 130,639, forward strand.
AAGATTTCAAGTCAACCTTGAGGAACGAAGTAAACAGGATGAAAATCTGCCTGAGCTCGCGTTGTTTGGTGGTGCTAGCATCGCATTTGCCGTTGCGCGCCTTTTTCGCAGTCAAAGCGAGTCTACTGTTAGTGTCCTGCGAACAGAAGTGGTAGCCGCGTCCATAATTCAGTCTTATTAGCGAAAATTCACAACAATCTCTTAAATCTACCACTTCGTTGTTGAGAAATTATACTACAAGCGTGATAAATAAGCAACGGAATTATTATACGTGTTCTGACACCCCGCATCATATTGGTCTTATTCCCTCGTTATGCCTTAGTGTGTTGACAACTGCACCCCACCTCCAGCACCTTTAATGCCGTTTTAACACCATCAGCAATCATGAAATAGCTTATACACCTTGGATTGCAAGTACTGCCCAGCAGCGCGGTCGTGGTCAAGGTGCAATAGTGATTATTGTTTTCGTAGTCGCATTAAACGTAAGCAAATCTTGTTGATTTTTGTGTAACTGCTTATATCAAACAGCAAAATCCGACCTACGCTTGATCTAACCTAACCTTCATTAACTATCAATTTTTTCAAACAATATAATAACATTCATTTTTATATCTGTTTATATCTGCAAATTTACCCATTTTGTATGTTCTTGTTTGTAGATGGATAGGCGAAGCAAACTTGCCTTTGCAGTGCTGTCTGCTACTGATATTTTTACAATCTCAGCATCAGAGAGACACAATCGGGTAAAGGAGTTCTTTACTTCTCTGCCATTACTGCAGCTGGATATGCACAAGGACAAGCTGGAAAAGGCCAAACAGAAGTGGGCTACATTTCACCACAAGCTGTATGATTGTGATCCACAAGCATCTTTTATGAATTCAGTACTGGAATGTAATGAGGTTTTTATTGACTACAATTTGTTGGTGCATGAAAGTATGGGGGTGGAGAATTTCAATGAAGATGTTTTTATTGAGGTGCTGACTGATAGAAATCTGGTAAGTGTAAATTTTGATACATGATTTCTTGTGGGAGGTAGACATATATTAATTTCTTCATGTATAGAACTTTGTAGATATTGGTTAAATAATTTAATGCAATTCATTTTTAAATGCAATATATGCTCTTGAAACTAGAGGCAGAGTAACTCTAAGAACAACTGTGACCACTATTAGGGGAGACTATCAACATACATGCATTATGGAACGTCAGACTGTACCTATGCGGGTGTAGATTTACGAGATGTGAACTCGAGTGGCATAAAGTCTAATTTGTTTTTAGATATGTAAATTTATGTCAGCACAACTTCAAGGGAGTTGTAATAAAACTTTATTATCAAACTATTTCGTAAACTAATTTGGTTAAAATTGTCGGCATATTAGTAATCGATATTTAATTATTTGTGTGTAAAAACAATTACTCGCGACTAATTGGAACGCCCACTCGCGAAATTTGCGAGGTAATGCGATAATTCGCGAACTTCTTGTGGCTGACGCTAGCGCCACAAAGACACCGAGGTCTAATGGCTACGAATCCTGGAAATTTGAGTACAGTCGAGAATCCCCCTCAGACCAAGCAACATCTTTTCCGGGTTGCTCTCCTCGACAGAAGATCCACATGTTATCATATACCATTAAAGCCACTGATTCAATATATCATCTGGCCCAACAACATAACTTCCATAAGTTGCAATACAATCAAAGTAGCACAACGAAATCATATAGCAGTAGAACCCCGGGTGAGCAAGCAATACCACATGTCCCATATAAACCAATGCAAATCAACTCTATATAGTAAATGCATTGTAAGCCAATACGCCACTAATAAAACCACTCGCCGATGCGAGCGCCACAAACACACCGAGCCCTAATGGCTATGAATCCTGGAAATTTGACGACAGTCGAGAATCCACCTCAGAACAAGCAACATCTATCACAATAAAAAAATCCAAATCTTACGATATACCATTAGAAGCACTAATTAAATACTTCAGCAGACCTTGCAACACAACTTCCATAAGCAGCAATAGAAATCATATACCAATAGAAACTAGCTTCAAAACAATACAATATAATCGTATAGAAATACGATTAGTAACCAAACTAATAAAAGTATATGCAATAATATATATTCTCACAGAATCCAGTCCTATCAACTGGTAATAATCCTGGTAGTTGATGTAGTATGATAATAATATTAATGTTCGCTATACAAAATAAACCCGTATAGACCGGAAACGAGGCTTATTAAAAACGACATGAAACGCTTACGTTTAATTATTCATTTATTCGGCTGTAGTAAGTGATCCTTCCGATTTACTACCAAATATCCTTTCTCATTACCTGGCTCTTTTTCGGAGTATGAGAAATTACTAAGAACACCAAGTCTTACCTACCATCTTGTCTGACTCACAAGATTATGTTCATGGCAGGCGCATTACTACTCATTAACATACACCCAACAGATTTAGGTACTTACGTTTTGAATGTCTTTTGAGGAGTTTCAAGATAATACTCAAATAAACAACGAATTTGCAAATTGAAAGGGATGCTAATGCTATTTGCTTTTGAAGAAGCTGTTAAATGAAACTTATGTCTGCATAATTTGTTTCTAAGTAGTCTTTCATGTGGTATGTTTGATAAAAAAAAAACGTATCATCTTCATTATCGCATAGTGGTGATAATGAATTATCATTTTTATATCAACGGGAATGTTAAATGTTTACAAAGAGCAAATAAACACAAATCGCGGTTTGGATGCGGGTAGAGTACGTTTACGATTCGTGTTTGCTTGAAACTGTAAATATTTGATTAAAGGGAATTATTATTGACTTGAATATACACGCTCAATTTGAAACACGATACAAGAACATTGATATATTTAATATGATGCGCTCATCAATAAAATGAACGAGAATCGAAGTGAGATTACAATATCATGCCTCTGAATAAATAAATGCAAAATTGGCATAAATGATTTTATTGACTAACAAATGGTTTTATTTAAGCAAGGTAGTTAATCTAAAAAAGTTTTTACGTTTTACCTAGAGAATTTCATAGATTAATATTGAACCTACCAAACTTATAGATTTGAAAGAATCTAGTTATGTTCAAATTGTGAAGATTTTGTTAAAAATCATCAATGTTTTTTCTCTTATGACCACGCCTAAAATATTATACATTTCCTTCAAAGTTCAACTTCAGCTACCGAGCTTATACACGGTCTTATCAGCTGAAATGCCCAACCAACAATAGGCACTTAATTAGCGCGACCTGCGCATTCGACCCCGTTTGCTTCAACCCACCTCATTGTAAGCATTAAGGTAAAGGTGGAATAAGCACATAGCGCACTCGGGCTTCCGCAACGGAAAATCAGTCGCGTTTCAGCCGTACACCATGAAGTTTCTACGAGTGAACCTCAAGGTAACTAGCGCACTGACATATTCAATATTTGTTTACGTAGTTATCGCTGGTGAGTGCGTTGAAAACACGCGGGAAAAGTTATTATCTTCGTGATTTGTTTTGAGTCACTCTAAAACTAAACATAATAAAATTTGTTTTGGCAGCAAATTTATCAGAATTCGATAAATTTACAATGATTTCTATGTGTTAGGAAAGAAATTAATTTACTTTCATGTATTTTCAGGTGATACGAGCTTTAAGGGAAAATTCTCATTTGGTTCCAACTAAAGTAACATACAAGTATTTAAATGTGCGCGTTTTACCTGCTATTTTCTCGGAGGAATCAACTGATGAGGAACGCAGAGAATTGTGTAATCTTGTTCTTGCATTGCCGATGGGCTTCGCTACACAATTCATGTCAAAGAATTCAACACAAACGTATAAACAAAATGTTATAAGCAAGTAAGTTATATTAAATTAATATTCTACTTTAACACATCATCATTTTTATTCAAATGTATTTTTTTCTGTCAGGTATATTCCATTTGTGTATGATGCAAAAGTTTTCCGAGTAGATTTCGCACTAATGACGAAAACACTTATCCATTACTCTGGTAAATTGCTTCACACTGATACCCAACTACAAAACGCTCTGCTAAAAGTTCTCGAAGAAGCATTCAAAAGTGGGATTGTGGAAAACCGGTGCGATGGCTTTGATTGCTGGCGAAGTCTCATTGACAACTATGCTTTGGATAATAAATATCTTATGAATTCCAAACAAACTACACTATTGCAGAAACCAATGCGTGCGCGCATCTCACGTAATCGCCTTGTTGTCGCAAAGAAGTTTGACACTCATGTGTACTTGCTGCAGAAGACGCATTTTAGCACTGAGCTTCTTGAAAAGTTCCTTGTAGATGCTTTCGGTCCATTTGATGTTGATGTGGTGGTACCAGAAAACAGTACATCTCTAAATGTGGAGCACACAAGGGATTTACAGCCGTTTTATCCGAAGACCACTGAAATTCTTCTAAAGATGCTGAAGCATGATAAGATTCAATGTGGTTGCGCAAGTCAAACGTTGCCAATTACGGATTCCTGCGGGGAAATTGAAGGAGAAGTGATCGATTTTACAACGTTGGTGCATTCTGTGAGAATTTGTTCGCAGTTGAATATTATTAGTTTACAAAATGCGCGTTCGACGCTTTCAAACAAAGTTAGTTAACTTGGTAACTAAATTTCTCTTGTTTTAAATGATATGTTTTAGATTACTAAATGTTTGTGGACATCGTTGTTTAAGTATTTAAGACAGGAGACTTTTGCTCCACTGAGAGAATCCACCGCAAAAAGTTTACAACAAGCAATTACGAGTGTTATGAAATTATGCGGGAAGAAACCTTATTTTGATACTCTCTTCCAGAAGGTGTTATCATATTTTGTTAATTTTTATCTCAACGGCGTTAAGTTTAACGTTATTCAATATGAGTTACTCGTTTGGCCCATTTTAAAAGAAATGATAATATTTCAAGAAAAATTTCCCGAGCAATTGTTAGTATCTCAAAATAACCTTGATTTTTTTTTTAATGAATTGGCTTTATTGTAGTCCACCTAAATTATACTTAGAGGATATCGATGGTATATACAATTATTGTAAAACGGATACTATGTTCGCCAAGACAATTCAAGGTTTATTGGATAGTGTTCCTTGTCAGAACCAGTTGGCCGCTGATACGGTTGTGTTTGCTATATTGGATGTTACAAGGAATATGAGCACGGTTCTCAATTTTAGACTCGATCAAACGTTGAAGGCTTTGTTTATTCACCTTCTGAATATTAATTGTAACGAGGTAAATCATTTATCTATTGTTTTGCAAACACTAACCGAAATAATGATTAATGTTTTAGGATCTTATTTTTCCTGATTTTGGTAGTGATCGCTTTATAATTCCTCGGAGGTCGATTGTTTTTATTGAAGCTTTCAATAAATATTTAAGGGAAGAACTAGACTCTACGAGGTCCGTTGGTGCACTTAAGGTGGCATGTTCATTATTACAACATCTCGTTGATAAGAATAGAATAACAGATCATTTGTTTTGTGAGTATTTAAATGGTTATAAACTTATTTATACCGTTAATTGCCATTTAATAATTTATGTTTAGATAATTATATTCTGGATACGTTAATCAGTGTGCTGGAATGTCTTGTCCAGGATTCGTATGATCACAGTGCTCTTATTTTAAATTGTACTAAGCCAATCAAGAACTTTCTCGAGTCAGTTATTCGTAGCCGTGAACTATATCCGATGTCAGAGATCAACGAGAGTAAACTTTTGAGGATTTACAGTGTGTTGCTGGAGAAGAAAATGTTCCAGATGATGGATTCACTCTTGAATTTGATACAATATGTGCGAAAAGCGGATATTTCGCGTTCATTGTATACATGCATTACAGGATTAACAGATCATGATGACGAGGAGATTTCACAGAAAGCCTTTACGATAATGGCACAGTTTCATGGACCACTTGCACGTAGTGAAGAAGCGAATAAAAAAGGTAAATTGTCACCGACCACAACCTCCATTCTTTCTAAATAACAAAATTATTCCAGCTTGTCCGTCAGCCTCACCCAATCGAAATACGGTGCGTCTTTTTGGTAAATATTTGGATTCGCCGTCGCCTAAGCGTAGTCGTGGTAGTATATTAGAACGCACCAAACAGATCGTATCTAGAAGTCCTGGTACATCGGCCAGTAAATCAGCAATAGAAACTAATGTGGAGAATCTTAATGAAATGAGTACTTGCGATTTTGTTGTGATCGATAAGGTGGTGGTGGTCGACAAAGAAAAAATGACAGAGCAACAATTGGAAAAGTTGAAGACACGCCGTGATGATATTCCAGCGCTGTATGCGGACCTTACACAGTCCCAATCGCAATCACTGCCATTAAACAAAGAACCAGAAAAAGTGGACGAATCAGTCTCAAAGTCTCCTGCTATATCCCCGAACGTTTCTAAAAAATCCGAATCGGGTAATGAAGATAAAGAGACTCCCATGGAGACTGAAAATGCTGAAAACGCAAAACAGCGTCGGAAATCGGGGCGGAGAACATTGAACGCAACTTCTGAAACCGAGTTAAATCGTCTCAAAATGAATATTGTTGGACGTGACAATTTCTGTAACTTGCCAAGAGTTCGTTCTCAGCGGAGGCGGCGGTCACTAGGAGCCAATCCTGTGGAGTTTGCTTCAGACGATGACTTTGAAAATATCACCATGTCAACGTCGGTGAAGAAACCAAAAAAATCACGGAAGGTTGAGAAGACGATCGTTCAAGTCGAAAATATGGATACGGAAATGAAAGAGGAAAATGAAATAAATTGTGATAAAGGGAATGAAAAGGAAAGTAACGGTGCGAAGAACGAGGCGTCTGTAATTATTCGGAATGATAAGGACTCGCAGAGTTTCAAATCAGAATCGCCGGAAGTTTCTGCAAACGACACTACAAAAGATGGTAACGATAATGAAGATCAGGGTACAGAACAGACGGATATCCCTAGGGACAACGAGTCTGAAGGTATAATATCTCCAAGTCAAGACAATGCACGAGTTAATCTTTTCCGATTGCCACATTATTCGCCTACTAAACAAGAATTGGAGGAAGCGAAAAATCGCAAAACCAAGCTTGATTTAAAACTTGATTCTCTCGCAGTTGCAAAAATTGATTTCTCATGCTTGAAAACAACTGAGAATGAAGAAATTACAGAGAAAAAAACACAAAAAGCCAAGAGAAGCAAAACCAAATTTATTGCTAATGTAAATAATGACAAAACGAATAAGAACGACGAGACTCTCACTCTTGATATGCTCGATGTAGCGCCAACTGAAAACTTGGCAGAAATGGATACTGAATCTTTTCTGTGTTCCAACACATCATTGCATTTAAATCCAAAAACTGTGGAAGTCGATGATGAAGCGATAGTAACTACTAGCACCAATGACGTTGACGTGGTTACGACTCCTGCTAAAACTTCGATGTCCGTTTCTAGTTTTGTGGCGAGTCCCGTGACAATGGATACGCCTTCACGTACGAAAGATTTGCTTGATAATACTTTAGATATTTCACCGATTCGATCCGCTTCGAGCGGAGCTAAACAGAATGGACGGGGATCACCTGATTTGTTCGCGTCGCAGGGTTCCCAAGGAACGCAGGCTGATGCCAATGATGGTGATGTGTGTCAAGAAAATAGAAAGGATATACGGGATTATTTTAAGCCAAAGGAATCGACGTCGGCGACAAAAAATCAAAATTTAATAGATATACGGGACTATTTCCGGCAAGAAGATGCAACATCTGCGTTAAAAAATCCCAGTTCCCGGTCAGCAAAGTTATTGAATTTAATTGGACAGACCAATATGAAAATGTGTTCAGGAAGAAATAACAATGCAGTCGATGTTGCGAAAAATATAATGTCTCCTGGTACGGATAGGATCAGGAAAATGATGAAGTTTTGTTCTGATACTAAAGTTAATGAAGAGCAAGAGCAACAGGAGTTTCAAGTTGGTGACATTTTGGAGTTTGAACGTGAGGTACCAAGTCCTTTGGCCTTGCCTAAAACGAGTATACTGAAGAGAAAATTTTCGGATTCTCATGATGAAGGATTGTCACCTTGTGCTAAGGTACTATATTTGTCTCTTCTTTAAATGTTTTATTTATCTCTTGTTATTTTTCAGAGGAAACGTGTAAATTTCTCTGACCCTCCAACAACGTGCGAAAAACTTTACTTTAAAGTGACTGAAGAAATTGACAAACCAATAGCGCTGCGCAAAAAGAAACGTTTTGTCACTCGCCTCCTAAGGCCTGAATTCGATGAAGACTCTAATGAAGAACAAACCGATGAACAAGAAGAAATCGAAAAAGAGAATGCCAGCGATGCAATACAATCCATGCAGACACAAATCGATGAATTAGAAGAATTTGAAGGCGTTCAACCTTTGGCTTCATCACCACCTAAATTAGATGACAATGGCAATGGACGATTATCACCATTGCCAAGTAATCCAGCCCCTGAGTTACTCGGGGAAGTCATGGCGAATGGATTTGAAGATCTCTTTCCAAGTGAATCAAAAAAACAGTCGCCTTTGCCAACACCTGCGAGTCCACCAAGAAAATCATCATCTCTTGATGTTACCTTTATGAAGGGCGTTGTTCAGGTTTGTGTATACTGTTTTTAATAGTGCGTGTGTTGTTAATAATTATTTATAGTTGGCTCAGAATATGTTATCACCGGAAGAGTATTTGAGTTTATGCGTCGATGAAATTCCGACGGATGTGATTAAAAAGTGGTTGAAGAACAGGGAGGTAAGTGATTTGTTAATATAAATTCTATTTTATGCTACTGCCTCATTCATCACTACTTTTTGATATTTAAACCCGCTTATTATTAAAACAATTACAATTGCAGGATAAATCTCCCGAACAGATGAAGACATAATCATCTTCATATCCATATACACATCATTTTGCGCAATTATTATGCACATTTGATTTACCCATAACATTAATTAAAACTGAATGTAATTTTTGATAATTTTATTCAGAAATTGCGACGTAGACTTCGTAGGCATGAATAGTGATGGCCATCTTTACTCGTGGATTTCGTATGAAGGACATTAACTAAGTTATTTTTGAGAATTTAGAGGAGAAATTTTTTTTAGTTTAATTATTATTCAACTAAAAGTATTTTGTATATTCTTAAAAATGTTTATCGGAGCAAATTCACAATTTTTGTGGGTTCTATTCATTCCGGTGACTGATACTTGATTTTATTATGTTTATCATGTTACTGTACCATACAATATATTTGTTTAATGTGTCTTTTACTGGACAAATGAAAATATAAATTATGACAAGGTCCATTTTTATATCAATGGATGCTGAGTAGTACTCATACATTTTTATTGAGTTTATAGAAAATAACAAACAAATAAAACAATTATAGGTAACACATTTGGTGGTGTATAACTTACTGCTTTGCTGACAAGACCAAGAACTGGAATTGTAATATAAATTTATCATTTTTTGTTGGAGTGTTAGAACAGATTTTACTTACGATTTTTACGCCGGGATTTCTTTTCTTTTTCATTGGGGTCAAGCGCTCCGCACAATTTATAAGAAATTGTCGCTTTTCTTTTAGTGTTTATGTGGCCAGGAATATACAGTGATGGTGAATCTAGTAGCCCCACAGTTAAAAGTCTACTGAAATCCTGTTCCAAACGGCCAGCAATAGGTCCTTTGAAGTGAAGCAGGATTTGAACGCAAGTATTACCATGTAGTTTCTTTGTTTTCCTAGAGTCAACAGTAAGGAACCATTCAGGAATACCCATAACTTCACGGATGTCTTCAATAAATTGAGCCCTAAAAGAATAATAATACTTAATCAGAAGTTGGTTAATACGGTGTGAAACTAGCTTACAGAACAAATCTTGGTGGCCTTTCAATATTGGCATATTTGATGATGTCATTATCAGGTTCTATGTTTGCACACGCATATCGTTCAGGTCTTTTGTTGGGACTTTTAATTACAATTGAGCGGCCCATTGCGCTGACTGGTCCTTCTAGTGGAAAGTTGGAGTCGGAGAAGACTTTTCTGCGTAGACCTATGTCAATTGTGCCTAGGCGTCCTGATAAATCACCAACATAGCAACGAAGGGGATTTTCAGGACTACATTCTTGATTGTAGAGTTCTTCCTGCATTTTAGAAGTATTGGTAAGAGACTATTAGTAAGAGATGTAGTTTATTTACGTGAACTTACATTTAGTGGGTCAGCAAGTTGGGTGTAGAATGGGTTCCAAACGTAACCACCAGCCACACAACGTGTGGCTTGAGTTTGAACTGCAGCATCCACCCCAACAGGATTCACAAAAATTGCAAAGTTGTGATTACGAGTCTGTTTAAAGACATTTCTAATATTAGCTGGATTTAGGCGTTTTACTTCTCAATACTTACCACATTTCTATCATGCTTTCCGGGATGTCTCAATTTAACTTCTATTATGGTATCACTCATGCTACCATCATTGTACACAAGCTGAGTCTAGAAAATATATCACTTCATATCTGAAATCAATTACCTTAAAATGTGTAAATACATACCATTCGCATGTAACCATAAGCAAATCCAGCTGGGTGATGAAAAGAAGCGATTCCTCTCAATTCTCTTGCTTCTGAAGGACTGTACCCTCGTTCAATTGTGGAACAAGCCCATCGTTCGTTATTAGCCTACATAAATGAATTAAAACAAGATTAACGCATAATTCGAATATGAACGAAATTTGTCATACCTTTTTGTGTATAATGATAGATCTTCCAAGGATACTCTGCCTTCCAAACAAAGGTAACAAAGTATCATTATATACGTCTGTAAAGATGGTCTGGTTATCAAGGGAACCAAACTTCCCACTGAGGTCCCCAACTTCATATTGGTCTGTGGTACCATGATATCGACGTGGGGACGCTTCTGGATCAACTCTACGTGGATTGAAGTGATCATAAAGTGAACTAGATTCACACGGAAATTCTAAGTTCTCTTCAACTGAGGTCTAAAATCATATAAAATAAAATTATTTTATAGAATAGAGGTGAATAGGATGTGCTACCATATGAATGTGGTATCCACTATTTTTACTAAGGTCTTCTAAAGACACTTCAACGTTGGTGATATCATATTCTGTTTGTTGAAGGAACTCAATTCTTCCTTTAGCTGTTGCAATTTCACCATTTGGGAACCAATCACGTGCGACTCCTTTCCGTCTATAAAGTCCGCCAATTCTGTCACATAAAAAACATTACAAAACCATTTTTCTCAGGTTAAAGTTTCATTCACATACATGGAACAAGCAAGTCTTTCACCTCTAGCTTTAGGACCAAAATCATCATACATAACAAAAGACTTCCCAATAATACTACTCTTTCCACTTAAGGGCAGAAAACTATCAGTCAACAACTTCCTGGAAATGTGATCACTATCAATTCTTTTTCCAGCAATGTCCAACCTTATCAATCTATTGGACAAATCTCCCAATCGACAAACACCCACAGCATTCCTATTACAATCTTCATGGAACGTCAAATTATCATAATCAATCTTGTAAGGATTGTAGATATTCCCAGCACTTAAGCATCTGGCTGTCCAATTGTAAAAATCTTTTCCTGGGGGATTCTCATGAATAGCCCAACGATGATCCATTGAATTATTCACGGCACTGCCATCGGCATGCACTAAATACTCCACCATAATGGCTGTATCCGACCAGGGTTCATCTTTAATCTGTCGGAACAAAATTCTTCCTACTAAAGGATATCTAAAGATTACTTGAGCCGTAGCAATCTGTTTCTGGTGTTCAAAATTAGATTCGTATAGAGATACAACTCCGCAAATCCAAGGTTCGATTCCATTTGCGTTATCTTTATTTGTAGTAGTCAGTCTTTTATTTTTGTAGATTACTAAAGACCGATGGACTATAGAATCACGTCCGAAAAGTGGAAGAAAAATATCCCAGTAGATCCCATTCAGATCACGACTTCCTTCTACCAACAAAGTAAGGTTGTTACGTTTGTAGAGTTTGCCAGACAAGTCTCCGATTTTATATTGATCCTGGGTGCCAAACCCATCAGGTGGTGGGTTATCCAGGTTGAGTTTCAATGGATCGAAAGTGGTTTTTGTGGTAAGACATGGATTTTCCATTGGTTCTACTGTAGTAGAAGGTATCATTGGTAATTCGTGGATTTTAATGGCTCCCACCGAAGAGGAATAGATTATTTTTGTTTCAACATCACCACGAGCAGTCGTTACGTTGAAATTTAGAAAACTTGGTTCAAAGCTGTTTCTCTGTGTAAGGCGAATGTCGCCTGTGATTCCACTTGACTGAACAACCACCCTGGCAGAGGAAAAACGGTGAGATTAACTCATTTGAAGCTAATATAAAGTAAAAGTAACTTACTTTGCATTGATAGGATGATCATACTGAATTTTTGCACATCCTAGAAAGCTGTTATCATGATGACTTTCATAAATCACTAAGAATAATCTTCTATGTGGTCCTGTTAAATCTCCAGGCAACAAATCAAGACCTACGTCACGATAAACAGTCTTATATCTTCTCTTATTATAATCCGTGGAGATTTTCACTCTCCCAAGTCGATTATCTATATCGCCTGTGCCTTTACCATCTCCTAATCCAGGAGGATCAAACACACTTTGTAGAATATTACAATTAACTTCGTTCTTTTCCACATCAGAGTCTAAGATATCCGTAGTTAAAATTTTCCATTTATGTTGTGTGAACGGTGTAGAAGTCTTGTTAAACTTTTCGATATTTTTTACATGAAACAAATCTGCCATTAATAACATATCTTTCTGATGGTCCTTTGTTGAAAACCATCTAAAATAAACTGTCCCTGCCACTGGAGAGTTAAATTTAGCAGTTGCTGTCTTTTCCAGCTTTTCACCCGTCAATGAAAGCGTCGAACATACTTTATCAGCAAATTCATTTGTAAGTAGAAGTGATCTGCTGTAAATTTGCAGTTTTATGTCTGTTATTTCATATTCTGCAGTACTATTTTCGGGAATGAAAAGATTACCAAGATGGTCGTCAAGTCGGTAAAGTGTGTGACCTAGGTTGTTACATCGTTCGGATAAGATGGTGTAGTCAACGGGGAATTCAACGATAGACCATTGCCACACTTGATTGGGAAACTGGAGGGTAGCTTGTAGATCATTGCTGATTTTGAGGGGCCCTTGGACGTCCTGGGTGAAGGTGATTGTACCATGGAGGCCGTGTTGAGAAAGGTATGCTTTATATTCGAGTGTTGATGATGGGGTGGCCAAAATTACTAAATAGAATCGAAAATAGTTTTAAAAATACACTTGGTATAGTTTAGTAACGTTTTGTGTATAGGAAATGAGAAAATTCTAGCTAAATCTCTGCGACATATTTATACAAGATAAACTGAATATTTATATTGATTCATCACAAACCACACAACGATAAGGGTGTGTTTTATATTTAAACTGGAATTCTAAAAATTAGTGCCTGCGATTGTCGATGATTCATATATTCATTTCGTGCAAACTGTGGAGAAATGCAAATCCTACTTACGTAGTGCAAGAGACAGCCAGTTTTGCATGTATTGTGACTCCATGATTTGCTTGGTACTTTTTGGTTTCGTTCGGGTTTTGTTTCCGTATTGTGGGGACAGATGACAATTGCTCACGATTGATAGGATATCGACATGATGATGCCGCGGAATCGGCGACGGTTTCGCGGGACAAGACTGCTAGTCATCCAGCAGTTAAATTGTTGACTAACAACAGCACAAGTTGAATACTGATGGCGAATGAATGAAATGAAATGAGAAAGTCTACAACGTCTACAAGTAGAAGAAGTTGGAAGAAGTGGTAAGAAGTGGATAGAGGAAGGTTGGCGCGACCTGGTTCTAAGTTCCAAGTTGTTTATTCCAAGAACTTTCAAGGTCTAATTTTATGTATCATGATTTTAAATGACTTAATGCGCAATAAACAAAATCTTTTGTGATTTTGCCAGTTTAAGATTTATTTTCTCTTAAGGAGCTCTTAAATTAATTAATAGGAAATATTACTATTTCTTTGCTATATTTGTAAAGTTTAGTTCCTACATTATTTTTCCATGTATAAACAAATAAAAATTTAAATGGTTTTAAAATTTTATCGCAGTAACGTTGGCGATGTTGAACGATCCATACTCGTTCAGCTTCGCGCACCACTCGCTTTGCCACTCCGCTCACCGCTCGCTAGTTTGATCAAAACCGGCGTACGCCGTGGGTGTGCGCATCGATGGCGTCTCTTGCACGTTTGCGAAGAGATAAATAGACGATGCACCCGCGACCACCTCCAACGCACCCACGATCGCGCTTCGAATGTGCACCATGACGATGTGCGCCATGCCTGACAACGGACTGTACGGCATAGGTGAGTTCATCTTTTCACACAATCATCAAACACTCTTCAGTCCTCTTCAAACAAATACTGTGCGCTTCCGATGTCTTCGGCTATCCAAACAAAAGCAATAACCTCACATTCGGCGTGCTTTCCTGTTAGTAAACAAGACGGCGTTACGGGCACTTGTTGCTCGTGCCGAGCAACAGTTTGCCCTTGGACAGTCTGCAGCATTCACCACGATTCGCATTATTCACGCCGATGCACTGTAATGCAAGTGCAATTGTCGAATGGATTACGTAAAAATTCCGTGTTTTTCTAGTGTATCGCCTCGAATGGGAGGGGCGCCTTGTATGTTATCATGCGAGAAATAAATGAACAACGCCTAGCCTACGTTCATTTGGCTGGATAGGAAATTATTTTGTTCTTACGTTTGGTATGACCACAACGAGATTTTTGGGAGGAAACTATGTTTCAATTAGGCGTGCGGTTTTGGTGGTTTTTCATTTGATTTCTTTCCAGTTTGTTTTACGTTTCACTAAACAGACGCATACAAGACGTAGAAATAAAACTGGGGAAAAGCAGTACATGGTGGAAAAATTAATTACCGAGATATTTTTTAGTTGAAACTTGTGAATAATACTTGTGACATTTCAATCGCGAACAATTAGTAGCCGGTTGTTAGTATTTGTAGAATGTTAGTAGGTAGCTGGAATTGCATTGCCAGTTGACAGAACGTTAATCTTAAGTTATGAATCATTGCTGCTTGTCTACCAGAGCGATGGTTATTTGTTTAAATTTATTGTTATATTCTATTCCTTCAATGACTAAATAATGCTAATATTCATTTATGGTCATTTGAGTGAAACAAATAGGTTTCAAGATGATATTCTGCGTTTAACACAAGGAATTGTTCTACTTAGTCATTATCTCATTAGATAAACGTACTTTATTATTAACTTATTTTATCAGTAGTTGCTGCGTTCCTGCATGATTTTCTAACAGTATTTGGCTACAATTTTCTGCGTGTTTCTTACTTATTTTATTCTGCTACAAGGTATGTTTGCATTTATTTGTTTGCAACAGAACATAATCACAAACACCGGAAGTCAAAACATAAGCAAACACAACCGACAATTAAAAGCCTTAAATAGAAATTTGATGCATTTATACGACTAGTATGTTGTTTGTGCACTGTTTGATTGCGCCCGAATGTACATTGCGCGCGTACATCATTTTTATTCTTAACCTTCCTATCCATACTTCAAAACCATCAGAATGTATAAATAACTCGGACCCAGACCACTTTGCGTCCGCTAAAAATATAAAATGATGCAATGCAATTATGATGCGAATGCATGTACCTACGGAGTTACATTTTGAAAAATCGAAAAAGATGTTAATTGAAAGAGTTGGGGGTCTGGTAATAGGTTGGTTCATGATTGGTTTGTTGTATTGTACTGGGAGAGTCCAATTTAAGGATTAGGGCATTACAGAATTCTTATTCTTGCTTGTTTTATGGTTTAGATTGGACAATGTGTTAATCGTTACTGCATCGGGTAATACGGGTAGGAATGGTGTTTTTATTTATGTAGAACTTTTTAAAACCTTCAGGTTTAGTTGTTAACATAGTTCTTAGTTTTGAAGTAGTCAATTTAAAACAATTCTAGTCAATATGTTTAATTCCGTATTGTTACTTTTATTATCGTATATAACAGTCATCAACAAGCTCAGGTCCAACCCAGGCCGTAGATCACAAAACGCGGAAAGAGACCTAAAGTGTGTCGTGCTAGAGTCGCGCAAGGTTGGCCGATGTGACCGTGCAACAATTGAACCAATCAAGCAATGAAGCGTTGATATTAATTTCAGTTGACCTTTTCCTTGAGTTTCATTCATCACACAAGAAACCATGTGAAACAAGTTACGTGAAAATGTTTTATTGAGAGGTTTTGTTCGTTTGATTTATTCGATAAGCGATGTTTAATAAATGTGTTTTAAATGATTACGCTCATTTCAGATAACATAGGCGCGTGTTGCAAAGTTATACACCAGTGTTCCTGGATAATGAGTCAAAATTAACTTTTTAATGTTTTGTGATTCATGAATTTGGAACTACGTATACCAAGTGTAATTACTAAACTTAGAGACTAAAACAATTTCTATTTTTACCTCAAAATATTAATAATTACCTGTGTAATTTATTAAGCTTGAAAAATTAATAGATACAAATTACCGGCCACTACAGTCACGTGTCGGAATGTTTGCTTTCCAACTGTAACACATACATTTTATATCTATATACATTTTTATCTGTTGTGCATGTGAATGTGTGACTGTTAATTTACGTTGATTGCTGACGGTTGATACGTGCTCGGTGCTTTGGTTGATACCGACACTGATTAGATCCATGAAGATAATTGCAACGCCAATTGTGACGGTGGGTCGAAGAGAATTTGCGACTGTGCGTGCTTGCGGGTACATAGAAACAGGGTTAGTGAGTGGGGGCGAGGTAAATGCGGATTTTCCTGATTAGGAATTGATTAAAATTCAGTTCAGTATACATTGTTCAAATTCTTGTATATGAATAATGCACATATTTTGAGTTTTGGGTTTGTAAATGTCTAAAACATTTGAAAGTAGTCAATTTTCGTTCTAATCTATTTTTATGATGGAATTTAACGGGAAATGATGCGATAAATTCTATTGGTATCTATTTATGATTATGATACTTGTTGTTTGTGGGGTTTTAAATTGAGGTTATATATTTTTTTGTTTCCAGCAATTTATAACTTTATTCCTGTAAAATCCGATGATGAAACATTGGATCAACAATTGCGGGTCAACGTCGGAGAAGCCCTTCACCTACAACACGACGATGGCGGCGCCTGGTTCTACGCTTCCTTGGTACACCAGAACCGCAAAGCTGGCTATGTACCGAAGAGCTACGTCAAAGTGGTGGAGGGATGTAGGATAGAATCAGATGGCACAACACCGACTTTTGTCTTTCCTGATCAGCCCCCAATTGTACATGAAATTACTCTAGTATTACGGGAGTGGAGTACACTCTGGCAAAATTTGTATATAGTAAGTTTTCTTCGTTTTTATAAAATAAGCTGTTCAATGCTGGATGTTTCCCAGGTAAATCGACAGAAATTCGACGAATTACGTAAACATATATCAGAGTTAGTAAATTATCGTAGTAAAATTATTAGTGGCACTTTGCCAGTGGATGAGCTGAAGGAGGTGACGTGCGATGCGACCAAAGAAATTGCGTTGGGCAATAAGCTTGTCGGATTAGACTTGGTTGTACGTGATGTTCATGGAAACACAATCAACTCCGACGATACGAGCACCACGGATTTGTACAGTTTTCATCAGAATGCCACTGAATCAATAAATAATACAAATAAGAAGGTAGTTTATCGCATAATTCAACTTTGATATTTAAGATCTAACAAATGTTTGTAATTTTTGTTCCTCAGACTGAACTTAAAGAAACCCGCTCTCAAAACGCGCATATTTTTGTAGTAAGTGTGCGGAATTTCACGTACAAAATGACAGAGGATGCCGAGTTATTCATGTTCCTCTACGACATCAAAGAAGGGCGTGCCATCACTGAAAATTACGTTGTGCAGTGGTCAAAGGAAGGTCTTATGGCAGATCTCGATAAGATCAACAATCTTAAGGTAATGTTCACTGACTTGGGCAAAAAGGACCTAGAGCGGGAACGTGTTTATCTTGTTTGTAACGTCGTGCGAGTCGGTGCTATGGAAGCGAAAGAAGTGGACCATCGCCGAAGTTCTAGCGCAAATGCAGTTACTCCGAAGAAATCTTCTACTATAGTACCTATTAAGAGGCCTTGTGGAGTTGTGGCGCGGGACGTAACTGCTTACCTTAACGGAACGATTGATTCTGACTTAGATAAGGATTTTCCGGTTCCATTCTATAACTGCGAGAAAGACAACCTTGAGCAAACGCTGAAGAGAATCATCAGCAAAGACGACAATAAAAGTGAGTACCAAGCAAAGAGTTCTTTACACATTGGTGTTAAACTGCTCCACGGAGATATTAAACAAGTACGGGATGAAAATCCACATCTGGTATTGGGTAATGTCAACGTCGCTCGGAAAATGGGATTTCCCGAAGTGATACTTCCAGGAGAGATACGTAACGATTTATATTTGACTCTCTTACATGGCGAGTTTCCCAAAGGCAACAAGAAGTCAGATAAGAATATTGAGGTACGTGTGACTGTTTGCAATGCGAATGGCGTTGAAATACCGGGTGTTATTTTTGTTGGCGATAATAAGAGTCCAATCAGTTGTTATCGGAGTGTTGTATATTATCATGATCCGAAGCCGCAGTGGTGTGAAACCTTCAAAGTGGCAATGCCGATTGAGGAGTTTAAACACACCCATGTGAAGTTTTTTTTTAAACATCGGTCCTCTAATGAGGCGAAGGATAAAAGTGAGAAACCGTTTGCATTCGCGTACGTGGCATTGATGCAGAAAGATGATACGACTTTGATGGATGGAAAACATTCATTGTTGGTTTATAAATATGACTATAAAAAGTTGGACGAGGGTGCAATTGGTGCGGAGTATATGAAGTTACCAAGTATGTCAGGGCCTAATTTGAAGGATTCTTCAATAAATGGTGTGACTTTAAGTCAGAAGGATACTTTCACGATTTGTAGTAATATTTGCTCGACAAAACTTACTCAAAATGGTATGTGAGATTTTTTGGGGTCAATTTTCGTGTTTTCAACTTTTTTTTATTTTTTTTATTTAGTATATGTATTAGACTTATTAAATTGGACAACAAAGAAAGACGTTCTAGATGACGTCCTGCGATCTTTAATGAAGGTTGAAGGTGAAGAAATCGTCAAGTTCTTGACTGATATTCTTGATACTCTATTTAATATACTTATGGAAGAAGAAAAACCACCAGCAAGGCCTCCCAAAGGAAGAGAAGGAGCCCAGCCAGAGGATTGTGATATGTTGGTGTTTGATTGTCTTCTTTATATTACGGGAATCGTAACACATGATTGGAGATATCAACACTTTGAACCGGTTCTTAATCTATACATCAAAGAAAACTACAGTGCAACATTGGCTTATAAGTTAGTATAAATAATTCTCTTTTATTACATCTTTTTATTTTAACTGTTTTGTTTCATTAATAGCAAAATGCTTAATGTTTTGTGCAATCTCATCGAACACAAACGAAGCGACGATTCAATGAAAGTCTTCCGGACAATGAAGTCATTCCAGTATATCATGCGTTTTATTACGCAATCTAGGCGTTTGCACAGTTCAATGAAGCTTCCGAATGAGGAAACCGCCATGATGGAGTTTAAAGCTGGCATGGATAAACTCTTTAGGGCTTTTATTGATTTGATGGCACAATCTGCGGATTCATTATTGAGAGAACAAGGAGCATGTTTAAAGTATCTTCCCGGGGCAATTCCAGACATTTTGAATGTCTTTAGCGCAAAAGAATTGAGGTTTGTACAGTTATTTACTTTTTACATGAGATATTTATCTAATAATTGATTTCATATCATTTTTTTGTGATATTGTGCAGTATATATTTATGTAAGTTATTCGACGAAATGCCAACAAATCGCCTTACCAAACAAAAGGTAATGACTATGAACGAGATTGTCCAGGGGCAACTCTTCAGGGATGCTGAATGTCGCATGATTCTCTTGCCAAACATTCTTGAGCAACTCAAGATGCTCTTACAAGAAAACCAAGAGGTATGTTTGTGCTTTATCATTATTAGTGTCTGCTTTCCAAACAATGAAGAATTATGTACAAATGTAAATAGTGTTTCCGGCATGAGCACTTAAAATGAATTGAAGTTCAGATAGTTTATATTGAAATTATGGACACTGTTCAAATTTGCTATGCAATTTTTACGCCATGTCATGTCTTTAATGCGCTTTATCTCGAAATGCAATTTGTTGCTTTCTGCCTTTTTTTATGACTACTTAATTCAAGTGTACATTGTTTCAATTTTGTGTGGGTCGTTTTCTTGTTTGTGTTTTCTTGTTAGTCACATTCTTTTTTAATCATGTTTGTTTTGTAATAGTTTGTTTACTGTGATGATGCACAGTGAGTGTTGCTCTTGGCCACCGACCGCATTACAAACTGTTTTCCTCTTGTGTCTTTCAACAGCCAGTCACATGTCCATTACACGTACACCGAACACATGGACTTGATTTAGTTTATAGTTAATTGTTAACTGGTGTTTGGTAGATAGTGTTTGCTGCACGGTGGGTTTCTGGTTTAGGACTTTTCACGCTTTTTATGTTTGGTTGCATTTTGTATCGTTTTGCATGGTGAGAGCTTGATTTCTGCATTTCTTTTGTAGTTTAGGGTTGCAAAATTTATTTTACTTGGTTGTTATTGGTACATTCTTGATTGATGGATTGGTAATTAATTGCTAATCTTTTAATGGTGGGTACATTGATTTGCAATAATTGTTGTTACTATTGTCTATGACCTAATGATTATCTTAAGATATTTGTTTAACTAGTTATCTACTGATTGTTGTTGATTTTTGTTGAGCTAAACAGTAGAGATTGTAACAGCAATAATTATCGCATTTTGTAAACATGTTTGGATTATAATTTGAGTTGTTGTTGCTGTGGTAAATGTGGGCTATTATACAATTCATACAGGACACAAATCACGCCGGCAGTCAGACTGGAAGACGTATTAAATCCAAGTCAGTGGCCAAGGTGGCACTTGTGCTCGGCATATCTAAGCAAAGTATAACCGATCATACGGGCAGTACGAGCGCCGATGAGGTGATGAACGTCATTACTGAGGTTCTTATACTAACAGCATGTTATTTATCATTAATCTTAATTCACATGTTGGCACTTTGATGCGTAATTTCTTCTGCAGTGCAAAATTATGCACACAGTGCCACGGGACTATTCAAAGTATTCCTATTGATAATCCAATTAGATTTGGACACTATGTTTATTGCTCTGCACGTTTAAGAATAGAGCGTATTGGGATTTTAGATAAACAATATGAATATTTTGGAGCACATTATTCATTGCTTGGAACATAATCAATTCACAGCGCGGCACATTCCTGTAAATTTTGCACAAACGCATCACCGCTTGTTACAATCGAAATCATTCGAAAACATTAACAAATTTGGCAAACTCACATCTACGATGTAAGTACTAAGTTGAAATCCTCACTCTATTTTTCTATACTAATAGATGGACCTATGTTTGAAAACCCTGGGGGACATTCTTACAATGTTGTTCCACATCGACCAATCGGAAAGCTATGATAGTATCAAGGAAATCATCAATATTCTCTTGCGGACCGTGAGTGTATGCTATATTAAAAGCGATAAAGATAGTACTTCTTGTCAAGCTGTAAGTCATATTGGCACTGTTATTAAATAACGGCAAAATTTGGGTAACATTTTGGTCCTACAGAAACAATTGGCGGCAATCTTGATTGATATCTTCCGACAAATGACTGAAACCCACTACAACGAGTACATGAACACTTCATTGCTTCAAGCTCGTGACGAAAAATTAGCGTTTATCATTGAAATGATGACGATTTTCAAAGAATTTGTTGATTCTAACATGAAGATATTTCCAGATGATTGGTGTGATATGAAAATGCTGCAGAACCAAGTGATACTTAAAGCGTTGCGGTATTTTTCGGATACAATTCATCGCTGTTTTTCACAGAATTTTCATCATCAGGTTTGGAATAATTTTTTCCAATGTGCCATTAGCTACATGAGTCAGCCAGCATTGCAGTTAGAAACTTTCACAACAAATAAACAGATTAGGATCATAAAAAGGTACAAAGACATGCGTAGGGAGATGGGTTTTGAAGTACGGCAAATGTGGTTCAACTTAGGACAACATAAACGACGTTTTGTCCCCAGTCTTATCGAAAATATCCTAGAAATGACTCTTCTACCAGAGGCAGTGTTACGACAAGCAACTATTCCGATATTTTTTGATATGATGCAATGTGAATTTTATTCCTCCAGCATTGAGTTTGAGAGTTATGGCGACACTTTGAGAAATTCTCAGCATATTAAAGGGAACTTCAATGAATTCGAACGCGAAATGATCATCAAATTGGATACTCTCTTTGAGGGTGGTAGGGGGGATGAAGAGTATCGACAATTATTTTTAAGCATTATGGGAGAGAGTTGTAGGGCGCATTCCAGATTATATGAAACTGGGACTGCTTTTGTGGAAACATTGGCTAGCTTAATGGATAGGTTACTATCTTATAGAATGACTATGCACAATGATAACAAGGAAAACAAAATGGCGTGCATTGTGAATTTACTTGACTTTTATGCGGAAATATCACGTCGGGAAATGTACATAAGATATGTTTATAAATTATATGACCTGCATTTAGAATTGGGGAACCACACAGAGGCTGGGTTTACTCTTGAACTCCATAGTGATTTATTGCGATGGTCGAATGAACCCCTGCAACCTCAATTGAAAAGTAGCAAGTATGATCATGCTGCTACACATATGGAGTTGAAGGAGTTGCTGTGTTCAGATATAATTGGAAATTACAATGAAGGGAAAATGTGGGAATGTGCTATTGCTAAAACCAAAGAGTTAATTCGCCAGTATGAACAGCTTTATTATTATGATCTTCTGGGTCCTCTACAAAGCAAAATTGCTGAATATTACAACAGTATCATGAATGTTGAGCGCTATAAATCAGAATACTTTAGAGTTGGTTACTACGGTTTGGGATACCCTAAATTTCTTCAAAATAAAGTCTTTGTATACCGAGGAACTCCGTTGGAAAGACTAGCAGACTTCCAAACGCGGATATGTCGACAATTTCCCAAAGCCGAGCTTTTGTCTAAATTAATTCTTGACGACTCCATGAAAAGTTCTCACAGTCAGTATCTGCTCATCAACACAGTTATTCCAATTGAAGAGGAAACAAATCGTTTTAATGGATTAATGGTATCAGACCAAATTGCAAAGTATTATAAATGGAACAATGTAAATAAATTTTTTTTTGCGAGAAAATTCAGAAAGAAGGATCCACTATTAGAAACTCCAAACGATTTTGGAGAAATGTGGATAGAAAAGACGTTCCTCACTACAGAACACTCATTCCCACATATTTTATGTTGGTATCCAGTGAAGCAGGAGGAGATCATTCTGCAGACTCCTCTGGAGCATGCAATTGAAACCATGCAGCAATCAAATGACAGTTTGAAGACACTTTATAAGCGTTACAAGGAACAAATGAAGCTTACGGCACAAGAATTGAGTCTGAAACTCATGGGTATTGTTGATCCTAAAGTCCAAGGTGGTATTAGTAACTACGAGCAGTATTTCTTTACACTAGATTATGAAAACGCACATCCTGAGGATGTCGAAAAAATTAGTTTGCTGAAAGATTTGATTGCGGAACAGAATCCGTTGTTGGAGTTGTGCGTTGAGGTTCACAGAGCATTGGTGAGCAGTTCTTCACAGGGGATTCATCCGTTGTTGGAAGATTCATTCTTGAAACATCAGAGTAAAATACACGAGAAGTATGGTGTTAAGGTAAGAATTAGTGAATTCTTATTTATTATTGAAGTAATATATGCAAATGTCTGTTGTAGGACTGCGAAGATTTTAAATCTGAAGTCGAAGTTAGATTACGAAGAGCTAATAAATTGAATAATACATCGTTGACAATCACAGAACATAACAATACTCACCTTGCTGAGTAAGTATTTGAAAATTGTGCTTTTTAATGAGAATTTAAGAGAAATATGCGTTATTGGCTTTAATATTTTACTCCTCGCTTTTAATTATTGGGGGTTTTGGCTGCATGATGTGATGTGCTTAGATTTCTTTTAGTTTTTCCAATTCTTGTTTAGGAAATTCAGGGATACTGTATTATTTTTGTGTTATATTAAATTTTAAGGTGGTTTTATAAATGGTTTAGAGTTGTTTATTTAAGTTGTTTTGGGTTTTTTCTTTCGTTGATTTTTTTGTTGTTTTGTTTTTCTGTAGTAATCTTGGTAATAGAAGCCGTGTGTCGAGCATAACACGAGCGCAAGTGCAGTCGTTCAAAAACCTAACGTCGAGCTTTAACTTTAGCGCTTCGTCGGTCAACCCAAGCGAACTAAACATTTTCAGGTTTGTAGAGCCTTACCTATTTTATCAATGTCATCTGTACCAAGATTGCATGTGATTGTGTGTAGTTAAACTCGTCGTGTGCATGTTTTCGTCTTTTTTTGTTATTGTGGGTACTAACAAATTCTGCGGAAACAGAACTATTAATTACTTATATTAATTATAAATGTTTGATGGATTTTTCCAGACGACCTGCACGAAATGGGGTTACTAACTTAAGTTTTGCACATTAGGTATTTACAAATTAATTTAAATTTGTCGCTGACACACACATTCACTAACTATAAGCGTTATTTAGTTATCTCGTTGCACTTTTTTGCACTCTGTATTTGGGACTGCTAACGAAAGGTGAATCAAACTACGCACGCACGGAATTTGCGGTTGGTTGATTTTAATAAGGGTTTTCTTACAGCAAACCAGCGATGTCGGGATTGTCAGGGACGAAAAGTTTATTGTTGTCGCCAACTCGAAGTATGACAGGCACTCCAGGGACATTGAAGAAAAATAAGAACAAGGAGAAGAGACGAGCCAGTAAGACGGAGTCAACGATAAGTATTCCTGTCGTTACCACTCAGTGGTATACATCTGATGTGGAAAATACTATTACTGCTGCGCCTACGCCTGCGAATGGAACACCGGTATTTGAATTAAGACAAGAATTGACTCCTAAGAGACCTCTCCGTTCAGAAGTAGAAAAGGAGAAAAGATTGAGCCGACCTTCAAGTGGACAGTTTTCATCTAGACCTTCAAGTCTTTCATTGACTTTGAGGGCGACCTCAAGCTCAGGAACATCGAGTAATCGTGATTCAATTGGTAAAAAGATTTTTTTAAATGCGCATGTCTTTTTTTATAGATTTCTTTCTTTGTATGGCCAGGTACTACAGATTCTTCTGTAAGTGAAGAAGACTTACCCCCACCATTGCCAGTCAAACTACGTGAACTCGAGTCAAGGGAATCACGAGAATCTCTTCAAGTTCTAACACCGCAGTCAATGCAGGCAATTAATAACCATCCTCTCAATTATGATATTGCCCCTCTTCTTAGTGAAAAACTTGCTAGTAATGGCAGCGGTAACAAAGAAAAACCGCCAACTCCGCCCCCCAAACCTCCTAAAAAGAACAAACTACCTGCGTGACTCCAAATTTCCAAACAACATTTTTAATGCTGCGCTTAGCACAAAGTAGTTTATAGAGGAATTTGGTTACCAATACCTCAAGTGCCATTATCTAGTGTTCAGGTGAGGCATCTTGGCTTTGATGACAAGTTTGTGAAGCTACCTATTCAAAAGTGGCTAACTACGAGTTAGCATTGTTGCTGGAAGTATTATAGTTGATATTGTGTAAATTATTATCTAGATTATTATACGATTAGTATGTAACTTAACCAAAGATGTTATATTTTACGATGATGCATATTAAATTAATAAATTTTGTATTCAAATGGGTGGTGAATTAAGTGAGGTATGATTTGGTTACGGTAGCTTGGGAAATAGGCAAACAAACATTAGGGATTGTATGTTGATAAAACAAATTAATGACATTAATCTGATTTCAATTATTCATAGCTTATTTTTGTTAGACGGTTGCTAAACAGAAATCTACAAATAAAATTTAATTTGACATGCTTAATTAATACATTGGTCTAAAATGCGTGGCTGGGGGATTGTCGCATTGATTTTGATTCTCCCAGTTTTAAGTGAGTTTACTTCCAATGAAATTTCTAATAAAGATAGCATTATTTTGATTTTGCAGGCATTGCGATAGATTGTTTGGTGTGCAGGTATTGCAATGGAACTGATGATTACATTCTTCATAATTGCAAGGTATAACCATTTCTGTTAATTACTCATTTCTAATACCTATTATTATAACGAATTTCATCTAACAATATTTAGTTATGTACCTTAATGCGGTATGTCGACGAGAAAGACATGAAGGACTACGTAATTGGCCGTTTGTGCGATCGAATTTGCAATGATTTACCGGATTTCTACTATGATCGATTGACAAAAATAAATGGCCGGTGCTATAGTTGTTACACTAATTTATGCAATCATAGTAACCACCCAACTGCCCATCAGTCTTTGAAGTATTTTGAACTGTGTATAATTATTTATTTATTTTATATATTTATTTAATATGATTTCATTAACATATCTAAAAAAATAGCACTTTTTAAATGAATGTACATAATTTTTATAATGCAATAAGTAATAATGGTTATTTTCAAAGTTTTAACAAAATTGGCCATTTAATTTCGGACAACACGGGTTCGTAGTATGCTGCGAGTATATTTTTCAATATATACATTTATAGGATCTATTCCTTATAACTGTTAATAACAGCAGTTTTTGGAATTTTCTTTTAACCAATAAAATAAAACCAATACGTTAATCATCTTGCAGTTACGATTGCTGCAACGACTTCACAAGCATTCATCAGGTTATCTTGGCCATTTTTGCGATTTTAACTTTATGGTTAATATGTTTAATTATTTCCTTAGGTAACAAAGAAAATTCACAAACGTATATATTTTTAAATAATACAGATGCAATATCAGATAATACTGCAGCAAATGCCATAATCAAAATTGTCTATTTTATTGTGATTGCCTTTAAATCCATGGTTCAATAATTCTAAAAAAGGAATAAAAAGAGGTTCTGTGGTACAGTTATGTAACTAGCAGCATCTCTTCTATCCCTCTTACCGTAGTTATTTTAATGGCAAACAAAAATTTATCATATAAAATTTTACGATGCTTTGTCAAAAAACATTTATAATTTATATCAAATTTTTGATTACATTTGGCTTCAATACACCGAATTTACTATTGGTTTTGTCTATATTTCCTTGGAGAACCAGTTGAGACCAAAAGATTAGCACCAGGGTTTTAACGTTGAATACTGAATTGACTTCTGTTTAATACAAATAACGAAAATTAATAAATAATTACTTACAATCACTTTTTTGAGCTTTGAGAAATTTAACTATTGTAGTACGAAAAGCAATCACTAAGAATAGAACGAGTATAAACAATTAATTTTTCCATTGATCTACTATAAACTTGCAATAATTTTTTACACTCTGCTTTGATAAGTACAGGCTGAGCATACTGCACCTTTCTCAAAAAGTAGTAAGCAATTTAGTTAAAGATGAAGATTTTGCTTGGATATATGTTTGATAAAGGGAGGTATGTTATTATCCAATATTAGTTGCTAAAACGACGTGTATGCAATTGCTCACTATATTTATAGAATTATATAGTGATTTCTCTTGTTTTTAGCACCAGAAAACTTTTGTTTTGTTATCTACCTTAAAATAGTAACAGCAAATACAAACTCAATGAACCTTGTAAGTCTGCTTTTATTAAATCTTGGGTTAGAATTACACTTAGAGCAAAAATGTTAATATAAAGATATACCACTTCAAATATTTCTTTATTCATTAGAATAAAATAAATGAAAGTAAACATATTTTTAAATTAACTAATCCATTTAGCAATCAATTTCTTAGCTGTCAGTTTAGCATTCCTCAACTCATCAGAATCAGACGAACTGACTGAATATAAATCAGCACAATGAGAGGAACCTGGGACTAGAATAATTGGAGCCTCTGGATTGTCAGCTTCAAGCATACCAAGTAAATGCCAAGGATCAACACTACCCTGAATAGAGATCACTTTGGTCACGTTTGGCTTCAACGCACCATAATTACGGTTGGTTAGGTCTATGCGTTTTTGAATCTTCTGCGGGGTGTAAGTCTCATCAATTGCCTCACTACACAGATTGTGGTACAAGCTGGAAAACCAGGTGGCACCAAAGGGTTGCTTAAAAGAATTGCCAGTTTGGAAGAAGCCAAACTCATTGCATTGTTGGTAGAGCCAGGCACGACCTTAACATTGTTGATATTTAACAATAGGAGTAACTTAATATTGAAGCAATACTTACGAGGATTGGCACCTTTTTCTTTATACCATTGGAGCGTACTATTGTAGTCGGCAAAGCAACCACCATTAGATTTGCTCCGAAGGTAAGAAACCATTTTCCTTATGGCTATGCCATTGAATCGTAATAAATTTTTGCATTCAGCTTTAATTGTGCCAGGTTGAGCGTACTGCACGATATCACCGAAGTAGTTAGCCATCTGGTTGAAGAAAAAGTCTTTGCTCGGGAATCCAGCAGACATTGGCGAACAAGAACTAACAAAAGAAGACATGAAAATTAATAGAAATATGATATTAAATTAGGTGTAGGCACATACTTTATTTCAGTGTTTAACATGTTCATGCTCTCGGTTGTATCGAATTGTTTCTCCAGCATCCAAGATGCCAAGTAAATGACTTTGTTGCAAATTGGATATGCTGATTGAATGTTTTGGGCAACTATCTCAAAGTATTCTATTTGAACAGATATAATTTTACTAATTAAGTCATAAATTTATGAGATTTAAAGAATTACCTTTGTAATCATCAACGGCCTTAAGTCGGGCACTGGAAGCATATGCAGCATCAACAATTTCAGGATATTTGATCCTCATCCAAGTAGCCAACGTAGCAGCATAGGAACCACCAACAACAACAACTTTGGACTTTGCCAAATCAGGAAGTTTTTTCATTGTAGAAATAAAAGTTGCCACATCAGCAAGAACTTGCTCAATAGTGAGATAGCGTAGGTTATCAGAGGTAAAATCTTGTACGGGCAGACTTTTGCCGTAGTAACGGTGTTCAAGATAGAACAAGTAACCACGATTATCTGCAGCCATGTCATAAATCTGCCCACCCATAAGAAATCCGGGTTCGATTTCCCGTTCTCCTCCGAGCATAATGAAAATAGGGCCGCCGCGAACGAAATGCTGTGCGTTATCGTAATACCTCATGTTGAATGTCCTCATGTCAACTTTATTGAAGTGATCCACCGGCATGCTTATGTTGGAGAGAACTGGTGACATTGTACGGGCATCGGCTTCCGGAATTACTGGTGGTTTATTAGCGAATGGGAAGACATCTTTTTCCTTGGCAATATAATTAAAATAATATGTATCTATTTTTAATAATGAGGGATAATAAGTTACTTACAGGTGCAATTTCAGCAGAAGTTGCAGCTAAGGCTGTTACTATAAAGTAAATTAACGACTGCATGGTGGTTTTTGATTATCAAATGTTAGTTGCAATGCGCACTATTTATAGATCAATCATTTCTTAATCATCCAGCATCAGAAAGCATTTGTTTTGTTGATACAAAACAATATAAATTTAACAAAAGATCATAAACTTTTCGTTAGCTTTAAATTGATATCAACAAATACAAACTTAATGAACAAACAAGTACAGAATTTTACGATACTTTGTTCTGCAATTATTAACATTATGATCACAAAAGTATTGTTCAGTTGTGCTAGGTATAAAATATAAAATATCTTGTTTGATATTATTTATTAATTTAACTGCTGTGTCGTAAGAGCATGAAGTGGCATTCAGCATTGCTTAGTTTCCTTAGAATGTTTATCATTAAGTTCTAAATCAGACTTTAATTACGTATTCTATTTCTATATAGATTATTTAGTTTTAGCTTATTTCAGTACTTGAGTATGTTTATCGTTATGCCGTAAGTTAGATTACTTTTAGTTTTCACATGTCCATTCGCAGACCACCAATAAATAATTGCATTTGTTTATCATGAGGTAATCGGATAATTGCCAGCCACCACCTCAGTCATTCACTACTAAACTAGAGGAAGAGACCAGACTCGGAAGCAGCAACTCGTTTCTTAACGAGTTAGTTTTAATTAGTTATTTAAGCAAAACCCATAACCCATAACGGCAAACACTTGCAAAGTCGTATCATTTTAATTATTATGAAAATATATAACTTCAAATATTGTTTTATTTCTTAGAATACAATAAATAAAAGTAAAGAGGTATCTAAATTAACTAATCCATTTAGAAATCACTTTAGCATTTTTCAACGCATCGGAATGGTCTGATTCAGCCTAACTGAAGATAAATCAGCACAAAGAAAGGTACCAGGGACTAGAATATGGTAGCTGGAGCATTTATTTACTTATTACATTTATTTTTTGAATTCGTAGAAGATATACCCAGTTTTGACTCGTTTTTGCCACAGCATTGTATAGTTTATCTAGCCTTGATACGCAGCGATAAATGGGTAAGTTGAAACCATCTTGTCTTGTTTGTTGTAGTTTTACAGTTGTCAGTAACGAGCGTGGGTACAGATGCGAGTGTGCAAAAACATTTGTTCAGATCTGCATCAGTATCTATGGTCAAAATCAAGTTCATAAGTTGCGAATTCAAAAAATTCTATCTCAAAAACTAAATGCGACAAGATAATGGGAAAAGTATTGCCGCATTGGGCAACGCATCCTTAATCAAAAATGCGTTCCTTGGTTGCTTTCTAGATGTATATTTGATTGGCGTATGCGTTTATATTAGTGTCTGTATTTTATTAAACTTAAAGTTTAGTACAAATTACGTTTTCATATATTTTTCAGAGCTAATTAACAAGTTGTTATCACAATACTAACAACAAGACTTAATTAAAAGAAGAATTGAGGTCTATTTTGATAACACCGTTTTCTCAGCATAAGATAATTAGTCCAGTTTACATTTTTTTGTTAGGAAATATTCTGATACATCAATCTTAATCTCAAACAATATTCCAGTACAAAATAATTTAGAAATGAATGAAGGGCGGAAATACTACTCTAGCATTACAACAAAATACATAGATTTTGTTAAATTATTTCTAAATCCCATAGGATTTTGTCTGAGTACAGACAGATATTAAAAGCAGCAGTTGTAACATAACACCTGCAATAAGCATGCCCACTAAACCAATTTCAACACACAAAGCCAAGCCTGTATTCAGTCTAAAATCTTCTGTTGAAATGTATCAACTGTAAATTTATTGCGATCCATGATGCAACGAAACATTTACTTGTTTCTGCTTGCATTATCTGTCAATACAAGTAGAGCAGTGTACAATCGGTTTGTATTTGATTAAATTTAAGTGATTATTGCTGTAAATCATAATCATCTAATTATTTGTAGACCTAAAATACATGCAGACAGCGGAAATTTAATACTAACACCTACGGCTGGAAGCGATATAAGCTTTCATGTGCAAAATGGAGGAAAATTACTTCTAGGGAAAACGGATATCAGTGAAATGATTGATAGCGTCAGTAGAAATAAATTAACGCTGACCGATGAATAAGTAAAATTGTGTTATTATTGCAGATGAATTCTTATGTTACTCGTCTGGAGCAATGCAGTGAGGATTCTAAAAGCGCCCTATCGAAAATATCGCAATTTGAGGGAGAAGTCAACAGCACAGAATTCTTAACTCGTTTGGATAGTTTAGAGAAAGCTACTAATAGTACAAATCGGCTTGTGTTTTTGGTATCTGTAAGTTATTTATTTCTATATCCACGTTAAAATTGTTAACAGCTTTCAAAAATTGTAGAGACCAATGCGCAGACGAATCAACATGATACAAAGACGTCTTGCTACATTACTTGCGGGTCTAAATAGGAATGAATGCGAAAGCAGTCCTTGCCAACATGGAGGTACATGCCAGGATTTGTACAACTCGTACAGTTGTCTTTGTTCTAGAAACTGGGAAGTGAGTTCTAATCTGATAATAATTAAACAGATTTGTATGTTTATATTATATGTTTGTATTTATTTAGGGAGGAAATTGTGAAAAAGATGTGAATGAATGTGAGAAGTTTCATGGTACTGAACTAGGATGCCAGAACAATGCGAAGTGTATTAATTCAGTAGGAAGTTATGAGTAAGATAAGCACCCTAAAAATTTGTTATTAACTTAATTTTTGATTTTTCAAAGGTGTAAATGCAGTGAAGGGTGGTACGGTGTTCATTGCACTAAGCAAACTCAAGATTGCATCAATAACGCCGAAATTTGTGGACATGGAACCTGTATTCCTCTGGCAAATGGATATAAATGTCTCTGTGATCAGGTACAAGGTAAATACTACCCCGGAATTTGCTTGTAATATGTTTTGTTGTTTTTTTAGGGATGGAAAACAGACGGCACCAAACAAGCATGTACAGTTGACGTCAACGAATGTGAATTGTATCATCCACCATGTTCTTCTAATCCTCCTGTGAAGTGCATAAATCTCCCTGGTACCTTCTACTGCGGTCACTGTCCTCCTGGCTACACTGGAAATGGGTTCTATTGCTCGGACATCAACGAATGTGAAATTCTCAATGGCGGTTGCAGTATGTATCCAATGGTCCAATGTCTGAATGTGCCTGGGTCCAGAATATGTGGTCGCTGTCCACCTGGATATAGTGGAGATGGAGCAACCTGTACTTTTCAGGGTGTTTGTGGAGTTGGGAATGGAGGATGTCATCCAATGGCGCAGTGCAGTGATAATCCAAGTTAGTATTTTCTTACCTCCCTATTACTTCTTTTACGTTAACCAACCGCTTATGTTTCTAGGAATTAGTAGCACTTATGTTGAATGTGTCTGTCCACTTGGTTATTCTGGTGATGGTTATGGTCCAACTGGTTGCATCAAAGGAACCATTGATGTCTGCAACCCAAATCCATGTCAACATGGTACTTGCACTTCCAAGAACTCTTCGTACCGTTGTACCTGTACATCGAAGTATACTGGGCGTAATTGTGAAATCCGGAAAGATGCGTGCTTTTCAAACCCATGTCAAAATGGTGGCACTTGTAAATCTTTCGCGTTTTCATTTTACTGCAGTTGTCCAATTGGCTTTGGAGGACCATATTGTCAAAATAACATGGTGCAATGTGGGCAAGTTATGGGCCCTAATGGAAACTTGACTTATCCACCTGCAGACATGGAATTTAATCGCAATTCACAAATCAGTTGTGCTGTGCGCATTCGGACTAAAGTTGACAAGGTCTTGAATCTTACTATACATGGAGTTTATTTACCTTCATGTAGTCATAATTATCTACAAATTCATGATGGTAAAGATACTGGTGCACCTTTAATTGGAAGGTTCTGTGATTATGGGTTGAAGAATGGATCATACATGTATTCAACGACAGATACTATGTACATCTGGATGAAAGGAGATGCTCTTGCACCCAAGCCTTTTATAAATATTACATGGACATCAATCGATCCAGGTATTCGCAAAAACGTTCTATTTATCTAATACAAAGAGTTTTAATTTTTTGTAGTTTGTGGACATCTAATTGAAGCGAATGATCCTGGAACATTCAAATCACCTGGATCTCCACAAAAATACCCACCCAAGCGTGATTGTTACTGGAAATTGAGAGCACCACTTAATAAGAGAATCAAATTTACTTTCTATCATTTGGATATTGGTAACAATACTGATTGCACCAATGACTTTTTATCAGTTAATAAAATCAACATTTCTAGATTAATCTAGATCTAATTAATTTTTTTTATAGTTTAATGAAGGATTAGAACCAACTAACAAGTTCTTTTTCAAAAGGTGCAAAACAGGCATAGTTGAACCAATTATGTCACCTTCTAATGAAGTAACAGTTCATCTGCACACTGTAGGAAGCTACACTGGATTCCTAATTCATTATACACTCATTGAAGGTAATTAATTCACAGTTTTTACTACATATACTCATTAAATGTGCTTTTAAGGTTTGAGTGGTTGTGGTGGCATTTATACTCAGACCTCTGGTACAATCAGCAGTCGTACCTTGTCTAATGAATTAGATACTGGGATTTGCAAATACAAAATTCAACTTCTTTTCAAAACGAGGATTAAACTCAGATTTAACAGTTTTACAGGTTTACAGGGATCCGAGATTTGCACCAATGATGCTTATACAATAGCTGTAAGTTGATTGTTACTTCAAATCTCTTAATTTGAATAACTGAAGTTATTTTGTCTTAGATTTATAAAGGGGATACTAGCAACTCTCCACTTGTTGGTCGATATTGTGGTACCTCCAAATTTCCTCCAGATTTGATTATTGTTGATTCTCAAGCATTGATTGTTTATAAAGCAGATCCAAATACGCATTTTGAGTTGGAATATAAAACAGGTTGGTTGGTGTTTAAATTGTGATTAGATTTATTTTAATAACATTTTAATTTCAGTTTGTGGTGGTACTTATACAGCAGAAAGCGCTACAATCCAAACCGATAACTATCCCAATCTCTTAAAAATTGAAGAACCAATTGAATGTATTTATACAATTATGTTACCACCCCAAAACCGAATCGAAATTGATTTCACCGATTTGGACGTTGGAAATAGTTCCAATTGGGATTGCCAAAATGGTTATTTGGATATCGAAGATGGAGAAGATAAAATTTCCAAACGATTGCGACATTATTGTACTGGTAAACCCGATGAAAGTGTTTATTCCACCTCCAATGTGTTAACTATTAAATACCTGGTAAGATCAGGTTCTGTTCGCGGGTTTAGTTTAAAATATAAAAGATTGGGTGAAAGTGGTACGTATCTTAATCTACGTTCTCTTCTTTATTAGAACATTTCTTAAAATTAAGTATTTTTTAAGAATGTGGAGGATTGAAAACTGAAGAATTTGGCAACATCAAATCTCCTCGTGATCTGCATACCTATGATAAAGGACTCAACTGCACCTGGACCCTATCAGCTCCACCTGGAAACCTCATTGAATTAAACTGGCTTACATTCAACTTGGAAGACAGCTACAATTGTCTCTACGACTATGTTCAAGTGTTCGACAATATTACTAGTGATGACTCAGAGGCAACTAGAGAGATGGGCAAGTTTTGTGGAAATAATTTACCTCCAACAATGACAACTTCATCAAACATCGCTACAATCTTCTTTAAAATTGACCCACATAATAATTTTGACGGCTTTTACTTGACTTATCGTTTCATATCTGTTGTTAACATTTGCGGAGGTCACTTCTACTCACCTAGTGGTATTATGAGGTCACCATCATTTCCATTGCCATATCAAAATAATAGGAACTGCATTTGGATTATTACGGCACCAGCAGGACAACAAATTCGGTTGAATTTCACTGCTTTTGAACTTGAAGAATCTGCATATTGTAGATATGACTACCTGCAAGTTTTGAATGGTGGATCAATGACGTCACCGTTAATTGGGAGATATTGCGGGAAGAAACTTCCATCGCAGATAGTATCACATACTAATCAACTATATGTGCAGTTTGTTTCTGATAAGACTAAGAATAGTCCTGGATTTGAAATTAAATGGAGTAGTACCACAACTGGATGTGGAGGCACTTTAACGTCCCCACGTGGGTCTATAATTTCGCCAAATTATCCGGAACCATATGGAAGAAATGCTGAATGTTTCTGGAAGATTGCAGTATCGCATGGCTCTAAAGTACAAGCAGTTTTTGGTGATTTGGAATTAGAGTATCTAAATGGATGTTACATGGATTATGTAGAGGTAAATTCTAAACATTTACAAAGAAAACATGTCTTAAAGTTTATGATATTAATTTGTTGATAGTTTTATGATGGAATCGATACAATGAGCAAGAAAATAGGTACATTCTGCAAATTAGAAAGTACTAACCCATTGATCATCTCATCCGGAAACCATCTTACCGTTAAATTCCACTCGGATATCAACTACCAAGGACGTGGCTTCCAGCTGCAGTACACTACCATGTGCAAAACAAACCTCACTGGTTTTGGAGGTGTCATTGAAAATCCTAATTATCCAGGGCTTTCTCCTAAAGATATGGACTGTGTTTGGCAGATCAATGTTCCTGAGGGCAATAAAATTAACTTGACAGTATCTCATTTCAGTATTGAGAATTTCTCATTGAAGCCCTGTGAAAAGACGCATTTGGAAATACAATACCAAGATGACAATAGTGGAATGCAGTCGTTGGGTAAATTCTGCAATAATAATCCACCTGACGAAGAAATCCAAATTAAATCAAACCAGGCTTTAATTTTATTCCGTTATGATCTTTCATATATGAACGCAATGTTTAGAATCGAGTGGGAATTGTTCGGGTGTGGTGGTCTTTTGACCAAAGAAAGTGGTTCTATTCAAACACCCAACTATCCAAATCATTACCCTGTAAATACCAAGTGCAATTGGCATATCCAGACTGAGTTTGGGAAGAGTATTGAGATTGTTTTTGATAAGATTGATATGGAACTTAACAGAAATTGTGACATGGATTTTATCAAAGTAAGTTGAATATTATTTCGTGGTAGTTGTTCTGATTGATTTGGTTGTAGATTTTTAACGGGCCTGATGATACCTACCCAGAAGTAGCAAGTTTCTGTCATGTTAACGATAAACCGTTGGTTATTACCAGTACAGGACGTGAGATGTACATTACTTTTGTAAGTGATATCAGCTATAGTGGAAAGGGATTCAAAGCAAACTACAAAACTCTAAATGCTAAATGTGGAGGACGACTTACTGCTTCCTCTGGCGCTCTACACAGTCCTAACTATCCCAATAATCACGACAGAAACGACACATGCGAGTGGTTGATTGAAGTACCAGAAAATCACTTAATTGAATTAGATTTTGATAGTGTTGACTTACTTAACATTTGCGATTCGACTTACATCAAAGTTTATGATGGTCCCACACCTGCATATCCAGTACTCAGAAAAATGTGCGGAAAAAGCAAACCAGAGAAAATAATATCACGCACTAATCATCTCTACATTGAATTAGTAACTCATGCTCTACTTCCAACTAAAGGATTCTTTGCTAGATACTCTACTGCATGTGGTGCACTCATCAGGACGCAAGGTAGTGGAGTGATTGATTATTCTCCTCGGCTACTCACCACAACTAACATCACCAACTGTAGTTATACAGTCATTGCTGAGAATCCCGAGCAGCATGTATTGTTGACGTTCTCCAAGTATCAAAACTCGATTTGTTACTATGAAAATCATGGAGGGTTAGTCATATATGATGGAGAAACTCATAACTCTTCTTTGGTTGGAGTTTATTGTCAGAAGATGCCTGGGGTGATAAGAAGTGCAGGGAATAAAATACATATTGAAGTACCTGAAAGTGCTACTGATTTATCATTTGTAGTAAAGTATTCTGTAGTTGAGAGTAGTTGTGGAAGCGAATTTAGCGCAGAAAGTGGCGAATTTTCATCTCCTGGATATCCCAACAATTACCCAGTCAATATGCAATGTGAGTGGAAGATAAATGCAGGGGAAGGCAATGAAATTAAGGTAGATTTTACTACCTTTGATTTGGTACAATCAGATAACTGTAATGAGGATTACTTAGAAGTGAGGGAAGTTAATAGTAGTGGAAAGTTGATTGGTTCTTTCTGCGGAGGAGAGAAACCAATTAATGTTACAGCTATGGTTGGAATTTGGTTGTATTTTAAAAGTGAACGTCCTGTAGTGGGTGTTGAAAGTACCACCGCAAAAGGATTCCTGGCTGATTTTACAATTTGTAAGTTTTTTAATTTTTATTATAGTTTACATCGATATTCTAATTTTTATTTATTACAGCTACTTCCGTTCAATTTAATAATCAAACAATGGGCACTATCGTCTCTCCACTTTATCCAGAATATTTCATAAGCCAAAATCAATTCAAATGGGAAATCACGGTCAAAGAAGGATACATTATCTACTTTGAATTTGATGACATGGACTTCTCCATGGGTGACACAGAATATTGCTATGGTAGTTCAATTACATTCAGTTATCCGGGCGATGAATACAGCGTAATACGATCAATTTGTCGAGAATCAGAACCATTTAAAACCACAAGCAATTCAATCGAAGTAACAATGCAAGGAATGAGCCCTCCGCGTGGATCAAGATTTAAATTAAGATGGCGCCAAATGCATTTTAGTAATGTAACAGACCCTAATTGTGAATCATACGATACTACTACAATGGTTTCATATGATACCAAGCTGCTAGAACATACTTTCCTCAGGGAAAGTGTATCTAGAAAGATATGTAGTTGGTTATTTACAACGATTCCTGGACGACATCTTAAAGTAGTCTTTGATTACATACTCTCCACTAGTATCTATTGTATTGTTGATGCTATACAATTGTTTGAGTCGTCACCTTTGGCTTTAAGTTCAATTTTTACATCGACGCAATACAGAAGTCTTGGGATGATTTGTAACAATACTTTGAGAAATCGTACTTTTGAGACAAGCGGGGAAGGTTTAAAAGTACAGCATTCTGTGATTTTGGTTGGTACAAGAAAGAATATGACATCTGCTTTTAAGATGAATATTACTGATGGTAACACTTACACAGTAATTGTTTTTAGTATTAGTATACTCATTTCATTTGGTTTGTAGTGTGTGGGGGAGTAGTTAAGAAATCCAATGGAGTCATTTATGTTCAAGGACCAATTGAACCTAAAATTGGCATCCATCTTAAGGTAAACTATTACACAATTTTTCTTTAGAATAAATTTAAGTGATTGTACTATTTTTTAGTGCAATTGGACTATTTTTGTTCCTACGGGAAAACGAATTCTAATTGATGTAATTAGCAACTTCACGAAAACATGCGAGTCTAAAGTTGTGGTTCACAATGGTCATAACAAAGACTCACCTATAATCCTTTCTCACTGTGGAATACCAGCCACAAAAGAAACCATAACGACCACTGGGAACAAAGCATTTATTACCTTTATTGGTAACTATACGGAATCTCTAAAAATTAAATTTAAATCTATTTCTACAACTGAATGTGGCAATAGTATTCAACTTACTGACTTAGATAATTCAGTAATAATTACCTCACCTAATTATCCAAATGCTCCCAAACGGTACGCTGAGTGTATTTGGCAGATATCAGTACCAAATGGTGAAGCAGTAAGGGTTGATTTCCTAGAAAGATTTGACTTGCAACAATCCATTGAGTAACACAACAGCAACTGATTTATCTGTGCATTCTTTCTAACTGGTTAGTTTTTAGTTGCAAACTTGATGGAGTTGAAATTCGGGATGGATTAACAGCTAACTCACGTTTAATTGGTACCTATTGTTCGGACATGCCTGGGACACTCAGGTCCATTGGAAATAAACTGTATATCCATTACTATACAAATATAGTTGATCCTAGAAATGGATTCAAGGCCAACATATCAATAGGTAATGATTTATCTGATTTTGAATTTGTTTTTACTATTTGGTTGTTGTTATTTGATAGCTTTTTGTGGTGGAACTATTAGAGGTAATGCCGGATCCATTACAACCCCTGGATACAAACACAAAAACAGCTATCCTGTCAATGTCACTTGTACTTGGGAGATACTAGCACCTCCTGGGCATAGTATGAATATGACTTTTGACTCCTTTGATATACCAGTTTCGGCTCAATTAACTATCGTTGATGCTGATGGTTTTAACAACACTGAAGTGCCGATCTACAATTATACCTACAAATTGAAACCACCCAGTATTTTACAGTCCGGAAGCAATAAAGTTATTGTCAGGTTGTCAACCGGTAAAACTGGTTATTCTGAAGGTTTCAAGTTGTTCTTCGCTGCATCAGCTGAAAGGTGCGGCGGTGTACTAACCAACCCATCTGGAATCATCACCTCTTCGAATTATCCAGCTCCCACTAAAGCGAAACAAACATGTGAGTGGATTATTAAGGTTCCTCAAGGACGTAGGGTCAAGTTGACCTTTGATGATTTGGATTTAAATCGAGGTGTGAGCAGCAATCAAGGAATAGCATGCTTTAGTGGGCATAGTTTTAGTTCAAACTTGCTTTTTATGACAGAAAAAGATGATTATGATAAAGTAGTAAGGTCCAGTGATAACGAGATGCAGCTTTATTTTTGGTCTTATGGTAATCAATTGAATAGAGGGTTTAAAGCAACGTACACATCAGATGAACCATCAGGTAAATTGATAATACAAAAATTGGTAACAAAAATGTTTATATTGTTTATTTTTTCGTTAGTTTGTAATACTGCCATGGATGAAACACTTGGGAAAATCACAAAACCAGCAGAGGAGTCATTTACCTGTACATGGAAACCAAAACCTCCAATGACCAAGAAACAAACATTGGTTTGGACTATCTCTACAAATTTAACTGGCACTCCACCAAGTACCTGTACCTACTCACAAAATTCAGTATTACTAAGTCAAGGAGAATCTGCCAGAAATTTTTATGCTGAAGTTATTAAACAGTTTTGTAAATCCACAAAAGAACCAGAAACAGTTAGAACCCTTCTACCTTACATAAACATAGGTGCTAACCAAAGGAGCAACAAGAGTAATATTGATTTTATCGTAAAATACAAAGTACATGATTGCGGAGGTGAGATTTCAGACCCTGATGGGTT
Organism: Diploeciton nevermanni; assembly: GCA_027575565.1. Classification (NCBI taxonomy): domain Eukaryota; kingdom Metazoa; phylum Arthropoda; class Insecta; order Coleoptera; family Staphylinidae; genus Diploeciton; species Diploeciton nevermanni. Next base: position 171,500 of record JAODIE010004756.1, read on the forward strand.
CATTGTTACTCCTAAGGGCGATGCGGAATGTGCATGGCGTCTCAAAGGACAGGAAGGCGAGCAGTATACTCTTACAGTGACTGACTTTCACATGGATGAATGTGAATCAAGTTATCTACTTGTGTACAATGGAAGAAGTATTAAGGACCCACTTGTTGGAAAGTATTGTGGAAGTAACAAGCCTCCTACAATTCAATCTCAACGCCATTTCCTTTGGATTGAATACCACGGTAGTATTTCCAGCAGTTTGAACATGACTTTCCAGAGGCAGTCCAATATTTGTGGTGGTATTAACCACGAACAAAAATCCAACCTTCAATCACCTTCGTATCCGAATAATTATGATAACAACGTTGAATGCTTTTGGGAATTACGCGCCGAGAATGGATATCATATTGAGTTACAATTTACAGACAGATTCCAATTGGAAGAATCTGATGGTTGTTTGAATGATTTTGTTTCTATCTATGAGCAGGACATACAAGCAAAGGCCGCTACTAAATACTGTGGAAGGCAAACACCACCTTTCATTAGGTCTAAAGGAAATTTGTTATATATTTTATTCAGGACTAATGCGATGGTAACTGGGTCTGGATTTAAAGCATCCTGGAATTGGGTATGTGGTGGAAAGTACAGTGCAACAGAAGCTAAACAAATAATTGAGAGTCCTGGTTATCCAGAAGGGTATAGTGAAAACCTACGATGTGAATACATTATTCAAGCACCAGGAACGTTTATTAAAATCATATTTGAAGACTTTGAGTTAGAAAAATCTGCGACGTGTATCTATGATCGATTGCAAGTTGGTCCAGGAAGCCTTCTCACCTGGTCCAAGTCACTATACTGTGGAGACACACCCCCAAAGCCGATGAGGTTGTATTCAATTGTCAATTTAACATTTATTACTGATCGATGGGTCACCAAAAAAGGTTTCAAGTTTTCGTATCAAATTGATTCTTGCGGCTGGAATGTCACTGAACCTTCGTTGATAACAGAAAACTCTGAAAAAGGGGCTGCACTTGCAACGCAATATTTTTCACCAATGAGGACATGCGAATGGAATATTCTTGCACCAAAAGATAAAAGGATCATTGTCAAGTAAAACATACTAAATATATTATTTAACTTGGTTTAATTTAATTCAATGTTTATCATTTAGGTTCCAACAAGTTAACATCACATACAATTCTTACTGCTACTCACAATATGTAGCAGTCCTTGATGATAAAGGTAAAAAGATGGCTGCACTCTGTGGTGACCTCTCCAGCGATTCGCTACCAACAATCCATGCAAATAATAATAATATCTCTCTAAAATTCCAATACTACAACTTCTTATATCGTTCAGCTGAATTCCAAGCCTTCGTTGACTTTGTCTACGGCCCTGAAACAGGATGTGGTGGAATTGTCAATCTTACATCTACATCGTCAAAGACCATCAATTTTAAACCACCTGGAGATAATTATGATTGTATCTGGCACGTGCAAACTGGTATTGATTATACTGTCAAGATCAAATTTGATGTAGATGCTCCGAGTAGAGCGTATAATTGCTTAATGGAAGATAATACTGTTTATGCCACGGAAAGGAAGAAATGTTGTGTTTTCTATGAAATGAGGGATGGTAATACATCATTATCAGACGAGATTTTCAGTGAGTGTGATCTTAAAGGCAACGGCCCTGTGAGCTACACTAGTTCGGGAAGTTATGCACAGTTGAGGATTGTTGGTAATGTAAAATCTTACAAAATTCCAAGGATTACAATATCCAGAACGTTGTGTAAGTCAAGGATTTTAATAGTATTTCATGGATATAATAATGAGTGTTTTGGTAGCTATATGTGGACATCTTAATTTGACACCTACAAATGATTCTCAATATATTACAACTCCAAGTTTTCCTTCAAAGTATCCCGCAAATATTAAGTGCGTCTGGAGGATTAAAACAAAGTTTATCAACGCTATACATTTGAGATTTGAAGAGTTTAATCTTAATTCCAATAAGAAGAATATGACGGATTGTGGGACTATGGATAGGTTGGAACTAGTCGATCGTTCCGTAAGTTTGCATAAATATATTTACAAAGAAGATTTAAAATTAGATTTATTTCAGAATAAAGCATTCCATTTAGATTATGATTTGGTTTGGAAAAGGAAACCTTCGAAATGGGAGATAAACAAGGTAATAACATCTATTTTTCTGCTCTCAAAATAAATTTTAATGCTATGGAATATTTGGATTTTTAGTTGGATAGTCTTTTTGGTCAACACACCTTCTGCAGTGCTTCCGACAAGTCCTATGACTTTGTCTCTATGGAAAGTAACATTCAACTTTCTTTCTACAGTAATTCTCTTATTCCAAAAACCGGCAACGGCTTTAAAATCGAATATAAAATTGCCAAATGTAGTCGTAACTATACCGGGCTCTCAGGACGTATTGCAAGAATGTGGCAAGCTGAGAACTGCACTGCACGCATCATAGTCCCTAAAAACTACACAATATCTCTCTACTTTTCCAACACGCATCAATTCCAAGTCAGTTGTGCCATTCGTTGGATAGAAATTTATGATGCCAGTAAACCAAATACACCCATGCTGAAACTCTGTGGTGTGCAGCAAGTACGACCAGTCTTTTCAGAGACCAACGAGTTGGTCATTCAGTGGAAGAATACCATGAGATATGGAATGTTTACTTCTGACATGACTTATGTGGCCAGTGATAAAGGAAGAGGATGTGGTGGTGATTTGTACATGTTTAAGGGGAGCTTTACAAGTCCTATGTATCCAAATCCATCAACCGGGAATATTCTTTGTAGGTGGACTGTACGTGTTCCGTTGGGCTTACAACTAGCTTTTAATTTTAAATGTGAGTTACTATAGGGAACAAGATACAAAATGTTTTACTTTGTATAATTTTGTTATAGGGTTTGATATTAAAGGAGTTTGTGAAGAGAATAATGTGAAAATCACAGATAACCAAGTGGGTGTTGCCAAAGCCGAACAAATTTACTGTTCTGCAGTAAGTAGTAACATTTTGCGCTGATTGAACTTGGTATTAATTTATTTCTAATATCATTTATGACTTTAGGACACTCCTGCTATATTTGTGGCAACCAGTGGGTCCCTTACAATTGTATATAGGTCAGGCCCTGCCAATACAGGCTCAGGCTGGAGAGCTGCATTTATGGCTGTTACTTCAGGTGACTTTTGAATTATTTTTTGCGGTGATGGGAGTTGTTAAATTTGGTTTTATTTTAGATCTTGATTATGATAAGCTTCAAAATTGAGGCCAACTTTGAATTTTAGGGAGTAGAGTATTTTCAGCGAAGTTCAATGCTTATTTGACTAGTTAGGTATGGTCAATTAAGTATATATTTTAAATTTACTTTTAAATGCGCATGGAGGTCTCTTGACTTTCATGTAGTACAATTCGATCCAATTGGACCGAATTTCGATTCCCTGGGATGCAAAACAGTAGCGATAGGGCAGCTTAATTCTCGTGAAAACTCCTCAATAAGGCAACGTTTGTTTAATATAAAACGGTAAATAAGCGAAAAGGTTTTCTAAATAGGTGTCTCATAGAAATTGGACAAAAATTGATTTAGTTATGTTGAATGTGAAGATCTACAAGTATAACTAAATAGGTTAGTGTATTGCTGATAATCTGCAAGAATAAGATTGAAATGTATCTTTTGAAAGAGGATTCTGAAGATTTCAAACACTTATCTTACATTGGTAAGAAGAGATCTGCTCACATTAAACATCTCCGCAGGCCTGAAGAATGAACATGGTGCTAAAAGTAGTTTATTAGAAAATATAACGATCTGCAAATATACAATATATTACCATTAATGATTCTTAATTATATAAATTATAGTAAATAAATTTACCTTGTGTTCAACACATTTCTCAGTTTCTCTCATCATTAACTTACAAATCAGCACTCTCAGTGCCTCCATCTTTTTGCCTAAACGATGCGAAGGTTCCACTATCATTATCATTCGCGATAAATGGAAGAGAGCCCAAATAAGATCTTTCATAGACATCACATAATTAAAACCATCGATCATACTGATGACCATGAAATATGAGGATAGTATAAAGTTTAATACAGTTGCCATCAATATTATCTTCGAAGAAATAGAATTTATAAATTAAACTAAGAATAGTTTAGAAAATTAAATTACGAAACTTACTAATATTCCTGGTCCATAAACGTCACTAACTAATCTTAATGAGTCTTCTATATGTTCATAAACTTTCATTAGATGACAAAGACGATCTGAAGTTAATAGTAATTTATCAGTATATTTAGTATTTTCGACAGAGATTGACATAATAGCATGTAAAATTGCTTGTCTTCTTGATGGTCGCTTTGTTCCAGAAATAGTGATTAAGTTATTTGTTTGCAAGCAAGATGAAAATGCTTCTACACGATATTTTATGCTATAAGTAGGAATATGAAATTGACGCTCCTAATAAAATCAATTCTAAAAAATTTAACATTTACCTGTCATTTAAAGTGTAAAATTGCAAAATTAATATAATACTGAAAAGATGCGATCCTCTAAAAACGAGTTGAGTAAAATACGCGAAGATATACTTCGAATACATTCCCACTCTACACCAAGTATAATAACTGTAGATCACAACAACTAATGTTGCAATTATTGTAACAGAAATGTGATAAATTGCATGTTGTTGAAATTTACGAGATGGGATTATATCCAATGCTTTGTCAATCTAGGAAAAACACTATTATTTAAAGGTACTCGTGTTTAAAAGAGTTGAAATTTGTATAATACCATGGTACAGTGATACATCAACCGTAAAAATCCTTTGCTTTTCTTTATCATTGAAATAATTGCTGCAGGAACCGCAATTATGATGGATATCACCTCGACATAAAGCATATGTTCATTATTTGATTTTGGAATATTTTTATCGACTTCATATGCGATTAATCCACCGAATACAATTAATGCAACAAGAAACCCAAGTATGCAACTATAAACTGCAATGGATGCATTAAATTTAATTTTATACACTCTTGAACTGCCATATTGAATTATCAAAAAGGGTGAAAGTCCAAAGATAACAGAAAGTTTTAAAATAACACTAAGAGATTCCTTGCAAAACTCGCTTATAAAAACACCATCAGACTTCATGGTTTCTATCACGGTCAATAAATAATGCCATAAAATGTGTTTGACCTTCCTGGAATTATTCAAACGCGCCAATGTTTGTAAATAATTAATTACAATTTGTTTACTACTAAATTCTAGTATTGTATTGCGTGATTGAAGCGATTTCTATTTAACATATTAAGCTTTATTTATTTAAAGTGATTATAAGTATATAAAAGTAGATAACAATAATGGCTATGTAGTTTTCACACTATTACTTTCCGTGGTTGGATCCTTTGGAGCCAATGCTTTGTTGGCATTATCAATCACACCCTCAATTACAGTTTTAATTGGCCCTTCAACCAAGCTCACTATGGCGTTTGAAAACATCCCAGTTGCAATAGATGTAAAGAGATTCATGATATAAGACTCATAATTGTCGTAGAATGATAGTTCAATATTTTTGTTGTTTGTGCTTAGATGGAAGCTAACAAGCTTTACGCGCATGGGCTCAAAATTGATTGCGATCGTGATTGCAATTTTGATTCCAGGAACTTTACCATTGACTTTCCCTGCTGAAGTTACCAACCATGTGGAGGCAGTGTAGTAAGAATGTACCTTCAAAGGCAATATTAACTTTAGTCTTTTGTATACAAAATTTTATTTTTTGACTTACAAGTAATTCTTCGAATTCCATTGAAATTCCAACAGAGATATTTTTATTGGCTCGGTCATCAGAAATCTCGACATCTTCAGTCCTTTGCAATGTGCTTAGATTATAGACTTCTATGTTGTTCAAGCTTAATGTACCAACCTAAGGAAAATTTTAATTCAATTAATTGGATTAATGTTCTGAAAAATGTAGGTTTACTTACACTAAATGATTGCTTGATGTTTGGAGCAGACAACGGATCCATGTTGTATTTTTTGATGATCAGACGAATTTCTCTTATGTAGACGTCGATAAATTGATTGACAGTGATTAGATGTTTTCTGTAAACAATTCATATAAGAATTTTTGACTATAATTTATTAATAAATTTAAAGTTTATTACCCATTGGCAATAGTTGCAGCCTCAATATTTGCTGATATGTCGGCTTGCACATTAACAACCACCAAAAGCAATGTAATGATAAAAAACACGTTTTGCTTCATTTTGCATATTCTACTATAGGAAGAACCAAGTGTGCTTGAAAACAAAAGTAAATTTGTTTATATAGGACTAATACATTAGTAGAATGAAACAATGGTGAATATTTATCTTAATTTTATTCTAAGCAAGTCCTTCAATAATATATACTGTGTTAAAGTGATTATTTTCTAATAAAACTGAAGCAATTTAAATGAAAATACAATTATTCAGGTATGTTAAGCAAGTGATAGAAAACACCGTAAATTTATAGAACTGCGCTTTTTTGTTTTCAAAATAGGAGGAATGTTTTTAGTGCAATTATTTATTACATTTCCATATCATATCCCAAGTATATCAAAGAATTATTATTCCCCTAAACACGATCTCTGTACATTCTGTACACAACCATATGATACATTACATTATATTAACAATACAAATTAATCTTATTCCTTTTGTCACTAGGTGCATTATAATCGCAATAAGTGCAAAACAAACAATTGGAATGTTAATAGTTAATACGCTAACTTTTTAACTAATACGCGCTTTTTAGATTTATAGTCTCTAAGAAGTAACTCGAAACAAAAATAAATTAACTTAGCTACAGAGTAAAAAAATCATATTAAGGTCCCAATATTAAACTTAAAAAATCTTTTCAATCAACAATCCTCTATCAATTGCGGAATTATAACAATATACAGATAAGGTTTTGCTACCGTTACAGTTAAAAAATGAAATAATTCATTAAATTGACTACAATTTACAATCTTCATCGCTTAACAACAAACGAAATAAGAAATGGCAAACGCATTACGTTGTGAAGGAGTGGCTAGATAGTGTGCTATCTACTATATACGGATAATGCGGATTAGGCGAGTGTTTCCAGTGTATTTCTTAATAAACTACACGTCATCAAAAATGCCCCGCGGCGGTGCACCAACACGATTTCTGTAATCCAAAGAATCCAATTGATTAAAGGCGTCCAACTCGTTGGCGCTGTCATACCGTTCATTTATTACGCTGTGCGTGCTGATACCAAAGCGCGCGTCGATATCGTCAGCGAGATCTTCAGAGGGTGGAAAGCGGGTGTCTACCTCGTTAACGTAGCGTGTGCCTGATAACGGAGTGTCGCTAATGTCCATTCCGTCGCGACTGATTAGATTTGTACGAGTAGATTCAAGTCCATCGTCGTTACGTATCGAACGATCTAAAAAAAAAAAAAAAAAAAAAAAAAAAAAAAAAAAAAAAAAAAAAAAAAAAAAAGAAAGACAATTAGTAGTAATTGCAGTAAGTATAATTTTAATGGACTTACTAGCATTAGTCCGCTCTGGTCGATTATACCTCCCAGTAGTCGGGAACCTTTCATTAAAGTCCCTCCGCCGACTTAATGTCTCTTCGCTGCGCTGCCTCTTGCGCTTCTCTCGTTTAACAAACTCCCTTCCTTCATTAACAAGATCAGTTGTAATTTCGTCATCCCCAATAAACTGATGGAAACCAACTGCAGATAGAATCCTAGCGCCAAGACTAAAATATGTGGCAAAACAGAAGAACAATATAGCCATCGGGAAATAAATGTTGAAACCATCCGAGATAATCTTAATCACATCCATGTGTCCCATTATTTGCGTGTAGTCCGTTTCCAATATTTGCTGCTTTATTATATGGCTGTCCATATGAATAACTCCCAAGAAATTTAAGCAGAGAGGAGGTGTAAGACGACTTAGCATCATACCAGAGAAGATTAGACTGTACTCATTAGTTTGATGATGTGGAGCTAGATAGTATAAATTCAAAAGGCGGATTTTCAAAACAGTAGAAAACGCGCAGTAGCAGAGGTACAAAATAACAGCCGTTGACAAAATCTACAAAAGAACACAATAATGTAATGAATGAATATGTTTAAGAGGAATACATTACCTCAATAGTTGAGTAGTCATAATTTGTCTTTGCAACATTTACAATATTAGCGAATATTGACAAAACTGGTTGTTTGTTAAAGAATGTTACTTCTGACCAGACTACTGCCGTTGATAAGAGTGCAGCCAAAACGGCTAAAACTTTTTTCAAGTACATTGAGAACTTGCACTTCCAATACCATTCTTTAAAAGAACGAAATTAATTTTACAGGAACATTTATAGTAAATAGGTACCTACCAATTTTAGCATTATAAAATATCCTTGATATTTGTCCTTTGGGTTTATCAAATGTATGCTTGTATATTCGTTCACGTGAACTCATGTTCCTCAGGGTATCTTCCAAAGAAAAAATCTCTTCTAGAAGTATATTCCATTGGGTTTCTGTTCTCTGCAATACTTGCAATGATTTAATCACCTGCAACCAGAAAAGTTTCAAAAATTGAAGCTTCAAGTAAGAAAATCTAGTACCTGTTTGTGTAGTCTAATCAAAGACTTCTCGCCAGGTGAATCCGCGTGATTATCGTCAGGTAATTGACGTCTACTCATTCTTTCTCTTAATTCAGTAGGTACTTTTTGCAAAATAGTTTCCAATTGTTCGTACATTGGATGACTTGCACTCACAACTTTGGATATGGCTTGAAGAGACTGAAATAAATCACAAATTAAATGTTTTGTCTATAATATGTTTGGTTTCTTACCTCTAAAACATCATCAACTGTCTCTTCAGCTTCAGCCTTATCATTACTTAACTTCGCGGCCTTAAAATACGCATGATTTAACACGTAAGAATGACTGGAATTATTCCAAAGGCTTCGCGGCACTGCAACCAAAGCGTATCCTAAAAGCAGCACCAGTAGAAACAATCCCCAAGTATTACTGGCCGAGGAAGCAATTGCCTTTAACTTTGCCCATTCGAATATATCAATGCCAGGACGTGTGGCCAAATAAATCAGAAGAATGCCACAGATAAACAAATATGAACCATAATAGATTGCATTGTCAATTAAAGCTGATTTTAGCTTGCCTTTCACAGTAAAATCACCAGCCTTAATGTAAGATTGCATCATTGGCATAAAAAGCCAGGTGAGACATTGTGTAGACCAATACACAGTGCGCCATAAATTCGGGAAAACTTCTTCTGGAACACTGTTCCAGGGAACTTTGCATATTACTGGAGGTTCTATTGAAGTTGCATTAGAATCATGACTAGTTTCTTCATAGTTTGGGTGCTCTGCGAGGCAATTTCTATAAACAGTCTGAAAGTATAATCACTGTAAATCAAAACTTATCTCTCAGTTAATTCAGGTTAAAAGTTTACTTACAGATATGATATCTAAAGGTAGTGCAAATATAATTAGAAAACTGAAAAACCATGCCAATAACACTACAAGTGTGACCACAATGCGATGCCTATACCAATTTCCATATCTATATAATACACTGGAAGATATCAAAAATGATAGTATCACCTTGGATATGAGTGGGCCGTAGTGCATCTTGTATATACTTTAATTACAGAATATTAATAAATGACTAGTGTATTTCTAATTTCTTCACTCAGAAATGTGAGAGCTTTGTTTCTGTTCTTGTAGAGTGGCTGCAGCTGCCTGTTGCATCTTCTCAAGCTTCTCCAAAGTAAAGCTCTTGAGGGGAATTAGCCGTGGTTTGCACAGCACTAGTTCATCCAATTCTTCAATAATCAATTGGCCACGTTTGGGTAGAACTGGTTTGAAATTGTCGTTGTTCTCGGACATTTTAACGCATATTTAGCGGCGTAACAGAATTAGTAATGTATGTACTTATGACGATTAATCGATGTTATTGTTAGAAGTGCAGTAATTAAGAGGAAAGTGATGCAATACGTGTAATGTAAGTGTTATTTAAGTTGGAGCTGCAAGAAGCAGCCTACAACACCTGTGCAACAATCGATCTGTCACAGGCATGTTTGTATTTCTGTCGGGATTTCTCGGAAAACAGTCTGAGCACAAGTAGTAAAATTCTATGTGAAATGTACCTAGACTGCTACTTTAAAAAACAGGGATACCAAAATGTTCAAATATTTTCTAATATTCGGGATACTTGGAGATACTTAATCAATCGATTCCATTTTCTGTTATTGCTTTTATACTTACAATGCATATACTCATTTGGAACTCAATGATATATCGGAAAGAGTTGGAATAGGTGAAATGTAGTTCTATAAAAACCATCAAAATATTATTGGAAAAAAATGCAGTACTGTAGTACCATTTAGATACCATCATCAAAAATATGATCAAAAATCTAATAATTTTTATGTTTACAGAACATATGTCACTCCAATGATTTCAAATAAAATTTATTAAGATGACAATAATCCTTTTACCTCGTTGGAGAAAAACAAAGTGGAACCAGCAGAAGTAGTAAAGCAGTCCTACGAGAAGATCTAGAGATGCAAGCAGCGACCAAGTGCATCGGGACCAGTTATGCAGGATGCAACTCGCAAGGAGAGTGTTATGTGCATAGTATTAGATTCGCTACTATTCGTCTACTGTATGGCTATTATTTTCAATAAACAATTGTTTTATTAATAAAGTTATACTTAAATAATAATTCGTATTGCCTACTTTTCACTTTTTGTCATCATTACCTCAGTTCTTTTTAGATTTATAATATATTTTCTGTGATACTCTCGTTTAGTATTCCGTGTTGTTTTACGCCTTTTAAAAAATATAGCTATAATAGGATAATCCTCCGCGCTCTAGCAGTGACCCACGGTGGTGCGCTGGGTATGCTCACGGTTGTTGAACTGGGCTTGCTTGGTTCGATTCCCGGTGCGGGATTGATTTTCAAGAAAATTGAAATAATTTCGAATTACGTTGGCTTTATGGGGTGTTCCATAAGAGCAATGGAGTTGGTAATAGATTAATAAAAGATTGAGACTTTCTTCTCTATGTTCCAACATGTCTTACGGTATATGTACTATAATATATACAGTAAGATGATAGATGTTGTGAGATTCGGGTATTCAAAAATAAATTCGGGTTCAAAAAGAATAAAAACAGTGTATGGTGTCAGAAAGGCACAAGAATCTCCCCAAGAAAAAGGGGGAGGTCGAGGTTTTGATTTTTTTATGCACGTGTCGTTCAAAGACAGCCCAAAAGAACTTCGGCAATGTTAGGGGATCGCGCGTCGCGCGATCCCTTTCGCCACATGCTCCCGGCCCAGCCCCGCTTTTTGGATAGCGGATATCCTCCAGATTTCGTAGTTATAAACTCTTGGATAAAGTTTTCAAGAAGAGAATGGTTGCCACCCCCATCTAGGGGTAGTTAGAAAATTAAGGGATAAATTGAAAATTTTTGGGAAATTAATTTGTTATAATTAAAGGTTGAATTTATTTTATTAAATTATTTATTTGAATTTATTTGTTCGATTGGTTGCATATAATGAGATATTATAAATAAATTGGAAAACCAAGGTTTGAACCAGGGCGACTTTAAGGGATCGCTTACCGGGCGGCGATCTTCACCACAGTGCTAACCGGGGCTTCGACATACGTCTCTCTTGTACTTGTAGCCGTTATACAAATAGATAAACAAGCAATGTAATCAATGTAAACAAATATATTTGAATTAAATGTCAGCAAGTTAATTCTTTCAAAATAAACTTTATAGTTCTGAAAAGAACTGTTTGTAGTTCCAGGAGCAGCCAGAGGAACATGCCTTCTTTGGAATGCGCCATGCCAGGATATTAATAATTGGAAGGGCGATTAGAGATGGTCTCTGCAGAGAAAACAAACAAAAATTTAAAACAAAATTTATTTTCAATAAATAGGATCCTAAATGACAATGAACCTCCGATTGCTATTTGCTATTACCTGAAATAAAATAGTACTAACAGGTAGAGGATCATGTGAGATCTCGAATTAAGTTTTAAACTGTAAGGAATTTGCAAAGCCGCTCATTACTGTTTGGTCCGCTTTGCAACAACCTCGACATAGTCTAGCGTTCTAACATTGGTTCTCTGAGAGCAATGGAAAAAATCTCACATGGGAACCCTATCACAGCAAGCCCCACCAACTTCTACACAATTCCTAGTTACCTATCCGTCATAAAATTCATGTTGGCACCGTGGAGATTGTGTGGGAGTATTTTTTCATTCTGTTACAGGTTAACATCACCTAACTTCAGAAAGCAAGTGTCAGTTAATCATAACGTTTAGTGGTGATAGGCTCGCCAATTGTTGAGTTTGTTTTTGTGTTTTGTGATGCTGCACATTTGTGTTGTGTGTTAGGGTAGAATAAGGTAGATTTTACAAAATGAGCGAGCTGTTCAAGTCTGCGTTCGGCTACTTCAGCACGCCGAGCGCTTCAGCGACAGGCAGCGACAACAGCTTCGTCGGGCAAACCATCGATATCTCCAGTGTTAAGTTAAGAATCAAGAAGGTGATCGCCGAAGGTAAGAAATCAATACTATTAAATGTTATTATGCGCGGCGAATCATCATATGAATTGTTACAGGCGGATTTGCCGTTGTTTTTGTTGCCCAAGACGTAGCTACAGGAAAAGACTATGCACTTAAGGTAATTGTAATTCCCTCAGCTACTTAGTATAATGCACTTTATGCCAGTGTACCAATGTACACTAAAATTGTGTGTGAAATCTATAGAGGCTGTTGGCAGCTGATGAAGAGGCTAAGAGAAACATTATCAATGAAATCAATGTATTCAAGAAACTCTCAGGCCATCCTAACCTTGTGCAGTACTTGACCACATCTTACATTGACCAGACACAGACCACCCATGGCCAACATGAGTTCTTGATGGTTACTGAATTTTGCACAGGAGGGTCACTTATGGATGTTTTGCAGTCAAGAACTGCAGCATTTGATCCAGAGACTGTGTGCAAGATTATTTACCAGGCCAGTAAAGCAATTGCTCATATGCACGGCCAAAATCCGGCGGTTTTGCACAGAGACATCAAAATTGAAAACTTTCTTATTGGCGCGGATGGCAACATCAAATTGTGTGACTTTGGATCCTCGACGATGGAAATATATCGTCCGGATATTTCATGGAGTGCGAATAAACGCACAACACTTGAAGAAAATGTAAGATAATTTATTAAAATACAATACAAATAACAATAACTCCATGTTTTTGTTGAATAGTTAGCTAAATTTACAACTCCGATGTATCGAGCGCCTGAAATGCTTGATATTTGGAGTAATTATTTTGTTGGAACTCCCGTCGATATCTGGGCATTAGGGTGCATTCTATATACGTTGTGTTACCTGAAACATCCCTATGAAGACAGCGCAAAACTACGTATAATTAACGCCAATTACACTCTTCCGCCAGATCCAAAATATGCCTGCTTTCACGACGTTATCCGTAAGTACTTGCCATTCTTGCAGTACTTGCATAGTGGTTTGATGTAAGAGGTTTAGTTAGAATGGACAAATGACTGGTGCTAAATATAATAATGTTGCATACAGAACGTTCAATAGGCTAACAATGCATTTGCAACAAGTGAATAATTTGCTAAGTTAAACCCTAAACTAGATCAGAAACATTTGATTTAACTACTTACTACATGCATATGGAAGTCAATTATTCAAATGCACATTAATGAATTAAATTGAACTCTTGTTGATACCAATTTACATCCAATCAATAACAAAAAGTGGATTATATCTTGGTTTTGATTACTAGCAACCTTCATTGGAAAAATATGCGAAAATGAATTGAATTTTGTTTATAGGTGGCTGTTTTCAAATTAATCCTGATCAACGTTTCACAATCTCCACCGTTTTAGACCGCCTCGCTGCAATCGGCGAAACCAAAAGCTTCAACCTTCGTGCACCCATCACTAACCTTAAACCAAGACCCACATCTGATCTCGACAACGATTCTGGCTTCGGGGAGTCAATAAACGGCGTTAAAGTTCCACCTCCACGACCTACCCCGCCTTCAATAAGTACTAATCAAACACAGCACAATAATCACCAACCTCCTCGTCCTAATCACCCTCCTCCGAGGCCTTCACCTATTCAAAATTCTGCAGTACAACGACCTTATGATAATAGACAGCAGGCACCTCCAGCGGGTGCAACTGCAGCTGGAGGAAGTCTATTCTCGTCGATTAAAGGCGGCGCTGGGAGTTTCTTCAAAGGGTTGAAAGATACAAGCACTAAAGTTATGGCAACGATGCAACAGTAAGTAATTTATCATGTGTTTATTGTTGAAATGGAGATAATTAATTATTCGACCTTTCCAGATCAATTGCAAGAACTGATTTGGATATTAGCTACATTACTTCAAGGATTGTAGTGATGCCATATCCTTCTGAGGGTATTGAATCAGCCTATCGCACGAATCATGTCGAGGATGTCAAAGTATTTCTAGAGACTCGTCATCCAAATGCAAAGTACTCAGTGTACAATGTTTCCGGGCGGAGTTACACCTCTAAATTTGGCAGTGTCAGAGTGGTGGACTGTAGTTTTGCATATCCAGAGCACTACAAAGCTCCTCTCTTGAATTCAATGTATCAACTCTGTGAAGACATTTACCAATATTTAGCTGGGGACAGTAGAAATCTCTGCGTAATCCATTGTATGGTAAGTACACTGACGTAAAACCGATGCCGTATTGTGTAAACAATGCGTGCGCCAAACGCATTGTGCTTATATGAATGGGCATGTTGCAGGATGGTAAGGCCACTTCCGCAACGATGGTCTGCGCATTGATGTTATATGCACGAGTGTTTCGGGTGCCTGAGGACGCGATGCAATTGTTTGCTGTGAAGCGATGTCCGCCACAGATGCGTGCGTCCGAATCACGTTATCTCTGCTACATGGCTGATATACTTAACAATCCACCTGTGTACCCACATTATAATCCCATTACTCTTGTCTCTCTGCAAATGCAGCCGGTGCCGCTGTTTACCAAGATCCGGGATGGCTGCCGACCGTATGTCGAGGTCTACAGTGAAAATAGATGTATTTTGTCTACATTACAAGAGTATGATTCGATGAGGTTGTTTAATGCAGCTGAAGGAAAGGTAATTTGGTATTTTGAATGCTTGGCAGTTTATTTGACGATTATATCGTTGTAGTGTACGCTTCAAATTAATGCTGCAGTTTGTGGTGATGTGTGCGTAACAGTTTACCACGCGCGGAACATTCTTGGTGGTGTGATGACCCAGGGTAAGGCGACGGGAATTAAAATTTGCCAGTTCCAATTTCATACTGGGTTTATTCAGGAAGAGGATACAAGCATGCGGTTTACTAAGTACTATTTTGATTGTTCATGCAACCTTTTGGCGCTTATTGAAATTGTTTATGTTTAGGAGCGATCTTGATTCGATCTCAGAGAGTCCAGAACACTACCAAGATAATTTTAACGTCACTGTTAGTATCTTCGTATCGGATGCAGAAAGAAAACCTTCCCAACCTGCTCCATGGTTTCGGGATCATACTGAATGTAATGCAGAAACTGTCTTCAGTACTCAACTGGAAAAAGATGAAGTCCTAGACAATTTCTTCACGAAAGAAAGTCTCCATCCTGTGAGACCACCAAGACCTCAAACAAAACCTTCTCGACCGGCACCATTTGTAGTAACAACTCAATTGAAAGACAGCAGTGACTCCGAGGGAGAATACACGGTAAGTATCTTTTTCCGAGTTGCTAACTGCTAAAATAGACCTGACTTAATGGCGTTTTAATTCGATGATTGCAGTTTGTCGACACCGGTAGTGCATCAAAGTACATGCCCAACAATATGCACGAGGTCACCGAGGCCGTCGACTTGTTAAACTTGAATTCTTCTCCGCTTCCGCCACAGTCGACGCAATCGTCGCACACGTCTCCAAGTTCTAACTTTGATCTGCTCACAGACTTGACGTCTTCTAATGCGGGTAGTGATCCAGTTTTTGGCGATTTTACATCTACTACTACAGCTCCCTCAACGAACAACAAGGATATCTTTGATCCTTTCGGTTGGGCCACTCAAGACATGCCCGTTCCGAACGCTAACTCGAAGCCACAAAAGACAGAAACGAAAAGCGACGATTTGTTTGCCAATCTAGGAATGGACTTTGGTATGCCTAAGCCGGCGACTCAGTCCAACACACCGCAATCGACACAACCGACAACGCCACAGCATCAAGCCAAATCGCCCATGAATCCGGATTACAGCAGATCTCATTTCGACACAGCATTTGGGAAGAAACCAACGGTGAATAATGTCCCAGAGAACAAGCCAGCGACGGATATCTTCGGAGATTTACTCGGATCACAGGGATATTCATTCACAGCGAAGAAGGATCAAGGCCCCCGGACTATGAACGACATGAGGAAGGAAGAGTTAGTACGCGACATGGATCCCGAGAAGTTGAAGATTATGGAGTGGCTAGAAGGCAAGAAGCACAACATTCGGGCACTACTTTGCAGCATGCACACAATCTTGTGGGAAGGCGCTAAATGGAACAAATGTGAGATGCATCAACTGGTTAGTCCTGCGGATGTGAAGAAAACCTACAGACGTGCTTGTCTAGCTGTACATCCAGACAAGGTAATAACATAGCAAATATAAACCATTGCAATTAAACGAATATTATGATTGTGTTTCAGCAAGCAGGGACCGACAATGAAAACCTTGCCAAATTGATTTTCATGGAGCTTAATAACGCCTGGACCGATTTTGAGAACGATGCCGCACAACAAAATATGTTCTCCAGTTAAGATGAAGAAGTCAAGTTTGTGTACGCATATATTATCTTGCAATCATGATATTGACATAAGTAGCTATTTATTTTTCGAATGCATATGTAGTGTATGCAGGCAAGGGTTTTAAATACAGAGAGATTATTTGCGGAGCATTGTTTATATATAGATGAATCTTGTTATCTTGTAATTTATCAGCCTATAAATCCTCGGCTGATTGGTGATGACATTCCAATATTTAGCTTAGCGTCATGTTACAAGTATATATACATATTTATTGAATTTTATGAGTGTATATAAATTTAATGGATCTAGAGTTGATGAGAAAAACGAAAATAAAGGACGAATTGCAAACTACTCTTCTATAATTTAAATGCACTTCCCACGAAAATTACCTCCAATACACATCCTAAAATTCTATATTAAAAATTTCCTGAAAGTTAGATTAATCCGCACGTCATGCACTGCCTTCCTGGCAGGCAGTGAATGATACCAGTAGGTGTTCGTCGGTGGGTTCATCAGTAATAAGCTACCGTGTTCTAATTGGATCTTCACTGCAAAGCACGCGCACGTGATAAAACTTAATACAATTTCATAATAACCGCTGTGGCGAGAAATACACACCCTTGGGGACATCACGTCGTTTCTTAACAACATCGGCGTGCCGCAGGACGAAGTCGCGCGCCGCCCCCAGCGTAAGCGAGGCAATTGGCGCCTGTGGATCCAGTTCCGGTTCCGAGTCACGATGCTCGCCGATGTAATCGCCGCCGTTTCTGTATCTGCACAGAGAGGATAAACGCAAATGACGCTGTTAAACGTGCGCCCGGCGCCGATAATAATGATTATCATATCGAATGGCTATAATTTACATGTCTTGTACGGTCGTGCCGCGCAAACGTGAGGCGTAAACATCAATTTAGCTATTTATGTAGTTTGTTAATTGTCGGAGTTAAAACTAAGGCGTAATTACTAGTGTTGTTTACCGGTTAATCAGCACGAAATTGTAGTGTGTGCCGGTGAGATGAGTGAGGAGATCGCGGATGGTAGATAGAAGCGGTGTCCATGGTTTTCCGGGAATCGCACTACCGGAAAACTTGTAAATAATATGAGGGTTGCTGTAAGCGACTTGTTGGCGCGGGATGTAATGATATTTGCCAAAAACCCGAACCTGAAATTAATTTTAGTGTCAGATCAAAGAAAGGAAATCTAAAATAAAATAGCTAACATTGCCTCCCACTACACCAGATCATCAATAACATAATGCTAGATTTTTGAGCGCAAATAGACTCTATGTGCATGAAATTCAATTATAAATCGGTTTCTATGCACGTACAACATATTTTACATCTTGCTTAATTAAATTTTTTGGTTTAGCTCGCACCAATAATCAGCGATTGTATTAAACCAGAACCGACGCCTATAAATTATTGGCATCTTATCAGCAATTACTATATTGCTATAAAGCAAAATACTAGTTGTATGCGTTACAAGTTGTTATAAGTTTAGTCCACTAATAACTATGTAGTCGATTTCAGACATTCATTTCAATCACAATCAGCATGCCACACGTGCGAGTGCAATTGTCGCAAGTTTACGACTCACCTTGCAAACATCCGCATCGTAGTATTTTGTCGAAGTTTCCAGTTCGTTGAATACGCGATCGGCGAGATCTTTGCTGAGCAGCGATGCGTAGCTGAGACTTAATTGCTCGGAATCAATCGGACGCCAGTTGATGCTATCTATTTGTTTGATTTGGTTTAATAAATCTGCAGACATTCTGAAATCCAGAAAGAATCAGAATTAAAATAGGCAAATAAAACTGATAAAACAGTAATGATGTAAAACGAGTGAATCTCATTTCCTTATCCTGAAATTTCTCTAGATTTAGAAATGTGTCCTCGATGAAAATAAAGCACATGTAACTAAATTTCTTCTAATAAATGTTCTCCATTCTAAAACTCTCGATTTTAGCAACACACAAATTCAAATTTGAAACTTTTCCATACATACATCTCAAAAAAGCCCTGCACGTAATACATCATCTAGTCAAGTTCGAAGATAAATATTACCTAATAGCTTCTTGAGAAGTAGCGCAAAAAAACCGTTGACGTTTTTCATCCGAAGCGGGTGAACCATTTCGAGAATTTCGACACTCGCCTTGCACGTCTTGAATAATTCCAGTTCGCGCGAATTTCTCCATGGCGAAGATGTGATGGAAATGCGAATATGGGCAAAGTGGGTTTTGCGCGCTCGAAATGCACGTAATCATACATAATTAAATATAGGTCGAGTTCAAACACGTATGCACTCTGAGTGATATCTTATTGAATCGCAGAAAATTCGTTTTCGTTATAAATTTTCATGTAGTCGCATACAATTTGCAGAATTGGAATCAGAGGAATAGTAAATTAAGTCTACGTTGGGTTAATACCAACTTATTGAATTACCAGAGAAAAAATAAAACTTCTCTGGTGATAGAATAACTATCTACGAAATTATTACTTCCACGAATAAAACTTAAACCAATATTCACGGTATTCCCCCGACGCGAATTAGCTCACGGATAAACAACATTGACCTCACTGTATTGTGCTTCTATTGCACAGTAAATTCACCGAAAACATGAAATAACATAAGCATGCGAAGTAAACAACCGACCATGATTAGAACTTTTTGGACAAGCAAGAAGTGAACTTACTGCTTTCACATTTATTTTAATTATTTTACTTAGTATTCTCTTATTGTATGTATGCTCGCTTGAGGCATGATTTGGACATGATTTTCAAGCTTGCAATCAGCCAATTAGTGAAATGGCTAATTAACTAACGTAACTTCTGACCGCCAACACGATGTTAGATTTGTTACCACGGGTCGTTCAGAATAACGAGTGATATACATTTAATTAATGATGGTGGCCAAGAAATTACAATGCGAATTGTCCCCCAATGCAAATATGCACATATGAAAGTTTTCTGGGCTCAACATGAAATTTAATTTAATTGCTAACGAGTAATTTAATCAATTTACCGACAAACCTAACCTAAAAAATGTAATAAATTTAAATTTTACATTGAAATACAACAATAATTTTCCAAAGTGGATTAAGCTTAATTTAAATTCTTGAAGGTCTTGTAATCCATAAATTATCACAAGTACATAATTATAAACAATGCACCACCAAAAATGAGACTTAAATATTAAGCAACATCCAAAATTGCATAATAAAGAATTAATGTACGTAATAAACCGTCAGAAAGGCAATTCCAATCAAAAATTTCCTATCCATAGCGTTTCAAGAGCGAAGGTTCAGCATTAAACCCCCATCCACTTTTCAATTTTCCGCGGACAAATCTTTGAGCGCCGGATTCATTAATACGCGTTTTTACAACGTGCCATCTTTTTACGACCGCGCTTGAGAGAAAAAGCTTTAAATCCTTGGAGCTACAGCAAATTTACGGCTTTTTCGATGCGAATTAAGATCAAACTGTAACGCCCGCTGGTGTGGCGCTGTAATTTCGAAAATGCGAACTTGAAATCCGATGATGCTTGTACAGGTGGTACTCGAAATGCACAAAATCGTAAAGTGTAACTTTATAACTTTACTGTTATTTGGCTATGACGAAACGTATTGATGAAAATTAAAATTTAATTGTGTGGGAATAAGGTTGCTTACAACATTGACAAAATCGGGGTTTTCCTAATAAATTTCAAGAAAAAAAAATACGCGTAAAAATAGAAAAAAGTCACAAAATTTAAGGGTAGAAACGTTAAAAATCTTATAGCGTCATTCCAAATTTTAAATTTAAAACGCAATAAGAGATAAACATCCAGAGCCCTGTGGGAAAAAAATTCATTTCAAAATATTGCATAGAAAGAACAAATCACAATGTTTCGTTTCTGTTTATGTTGAACTATTTCATATAATTAACATATAAAAGAACAACAAATTCAAGATCAAATTAGAATATGAAGCGACAACAAATGTTTTTTAAGATACTATAAATAGCGAAAAACAATTTGAACTTAATTTTACTTCTCTTCCCTTTGAAAGCAAACCCTACAAAATAAGCATACAAAAAAGAACAAATTTAAAAAATTTCTGAGAAAAAAAAAATAACTCAAATTGATTTACTTTTCAATTTCACTTTTTTTGAGAGCGTCCCCTATTTTTGCCCCAAAAGTCAATATACTGACATAATACAGTATTCAGATGACTCCATACAAAAAGCAACAAAGCCAAAAGGCATTCCGTACTCGGCAGTACGTGCGTAATCGGCGATGATCACGGTACACGGCGGCCGGCCACTCTTCTTCGCCGCTCCGCGGGTCAGCAGAGCGTCCGTCCTCCCCACAGATGGGCCTTCGCGCCGAAGAGCACACCAGCGGACGTGATGATGTTGAGGAATTCGAAAAATGCCCCGTTTTTGCCGCTCGCGCAAGCCGGCCACTGCTCTTTTTTTCCGCCGTGCAAGGAATTTAACCAGTAGTCGCCTCTGCGGCGGTCGGCAATTTGTGCGCGCGTGCAGAGGCCTCCGCGACACTCGTATCCACGGATTTTAATGAATCATTACGCGCATCTTGCGCATCGGACGGCAACGAAGCGGTGGCAGCGCGCGGACTTTTCACCACGACGGCGGCGCGCACCGACGCCAGTCTAGCGCCGGACGTTTGCACGCGATGTCGTGCTAATCACCAACGAGGTAAACACGAAGTGCGCGAAAATCTCGATTGGAAAAGTTCATAAAGTAGCCAATAAGTGAACTAGCCTAATAACGACTTAATTAAAGCAGCTATAATTTGCTAGCAAGTTATTAATTTCATCACGGTATTAAGCAGTGGGCACATTTTCAACCACGTGCATTGTCCACGCCACAATACAGTTATTTGCATTAAATTCCAACAGTTACTTAGTTAATATATACATTTTCTCGAATAAAATGTAACATTTCTCAAGTTGGCAATTAGTGAAAATGCTTGTTTGTCGACCAACGACAAGTGGTGTCATTGTGTCGAGCTAAAAGTTGGAAAAATCTTTAGCCCGCATTTGTGTGCACTCCGCAACTGTTTGGTCGAAACTTTCGAGTCGTGCTTGGTTACGAACAGCCCGAAAGGAAATTACACGCTGCGCGCGGCATCGCAATGGTACGTAGCGGCACACGCCGGCGAACAATATATTGTTTACAAACCACGAAACGGAACATAAATTCAACTGTAATTAATTTCATCCCTTGCCGGATAAATCTCATATGAAGCGGGCAAAATTCACGACCAATTAATTGTGTTCTAATTTCATTTTAAAGTTAGTAAATCGATTATGTTCAATATATTTACTTCACTAGTTGAGCGGATTGAACCAATCAGAACTCAATTCAGATTTTATTTTGCAAAGCTAGTGCAAACTTTATTTTACGAGTTCGGAGATTAATTTCCTCTTGATTAGTTGAAAGTTTCGTAGAACGAATTCCTCATTTCAATCCAGTTTTCTAATTGTAAACTCCGACATGAAACAGCGTTTGTTGTTGGCATATGAAAAGAAATTAACTCGTTATAATCGGATGTCAGGTGTATGAATACGGATAAAAGTTTGGGCATAAATCGATTTCGATCTATTGTGCAAACTATGTCTATTTGTTGATAATTTACGAGGTGTTATTAGGTGCACACCATGTCAACAAATGGACGAAAGGAAATGGACGCTATCTATTCCCGCAATTAATATCTTCAAATAATTTATGAACATTGCATCACTTTTTGTAAACTCACGGAAATACTACTTCCACTTTCTTTCCTTTCCAAATTCTTAATTAACTTGAAAGAGCAACAACAACACAGTAAACTAAAGTCAGGTTTATCTCTTTAGCTAAGTATTATTACCCGTATCGCAAACAGTGACAACTCTCCATGGTCAATGGCATTAATTTCAGTAAATCGCTTTCTGCAGTTGGAAGTCGGTAGAAGACTTCAATCATCGCGTTTACGTATGGCACACATTTTAGTGTTCCGGGGCACTTATTTGGAGCGTGTAAACTTCACTACGTTACGATGCGGCTATTACTTATCGCCTGCCACTTTGCAGGTTAGCGTGCAGACTGCATCTTGCTAGGTATTAGAGTTTGAAATTGGATTGCTTAGAAGGCTTTGAACCACGCGGAATGATTAGTGTTGGTTATGCTGGGTATTGCAGAAGACCCCTCAGAGAGGGAAGTAAAATTGAATGATCTAGTTTCATATTTTTAAAGCGTATAAAGGCAATTCAAGAAAACATAATATATATTTAAGAAATGTCTAAAAAACAAGTTATTTGAAGAAGCCCGCTTTTATTCTAACCGACAAAAAATTTCTCATTGATCTAATATATTAAGTTTGAAGTTAATACTCTAAATTATCTTTTACATCTCAATTTTCCTGGTCCACTTTAAAAAGAACCAAACAAAAATCCCATTAACTCACTACCCAAAAAGCTCTCCCCAAAAGAATGCAATTAACAAAATAAGCAAGCTCTATAAAAAGAAACGACACCAATACACGCGTTCCCACTTATCTCGCTCTCAACCCGCCGGAAATTGACTCTTAAAGGATACGAATTTAATTAGCGCTTTTTATCTCCGAAGGCCACAGTGCTAACCACTATAGTGCAATACACCTGTGCTAGTTCTCAGCACACATTCTTTGCTGACTACGTTAGCAGCACAAGTAGACCGCAAGGATTCCACAACCGGCTCATACGTTTTAGCATCATCCTGGGACGACTGGGCCATGCTCCACTAACACCTCTGGCAGCCGCAAACCGTTGTCAACCACATCACAAGGCACCCTCAACGGCGGCATAAGCCTCCGGGGCGTAATTATTGTGAGAAATGTTTTTCAGTCGGTCGCTCGCCAGCGGTTGGTTAAAAACAACGGACGCGGGATGCATGGGATAAATAAATATGTGTGAGGGATGAAATCACATCCACAACCACATCATCGGCGCCGGCCGGCTTGGCAGACGTATATATTTTATCGATCCTGTTCAGTGCCTAGTCCTACAGACCTCAATCTTATGAATCTGAATCGGATTTTACTGCCCCTGCGCCGCCTCACGCTCTCTGATCGCTTGCGAAATAGACGCCGATATTTACCAAGATTTCCGGAGACCGGATTCCCCGTATTGCATCCCTTATTTACGATCAAAGACAACTTCCAGCTTTGCGACAATAAACCTTGAATGCGAGCGTGGTGTACACACAATTGTATTGAATGGACTATTACGTGCCCACCGGCGATTGCACGAAATGACGCGCGCCGCGATGAATTCGTAATGCGCACCGACGCCATCGGCAGGAAATTAGTCGGTGACGATGGAATTGAATTTATATTTATTCGAGCGCCGGCAACATTCATTGAATTGAGCGTGATGTCCAGTTTAAAAATGCACGTAAACAATTTGCACAATGCCGCGCGCGGTGAATTGGGTCAGCGATGGGACGGATTGATCGTGCATGTGGCTAGTACATGCGAATTGCATTAAATGATAAGCGGCGGCGGCGGCGGAAGCGTAGAGGCACCAGCGTGCAACAAATTGATGCAAGTAGTGCGGCGAGATGCGTTCGCACTCAATTAATCGCTGCGATTGTGAGCGGAGAAAATGAGCCGTGAATGGTTTTGGCGATTTTATTGATTGCATTGTTTATCATATTTATGCACGAGAGCCAAGCTTAATTAATCTGGTTTCAAAATGAGTTAATTTATGGCGACTGCTTTAATGGGAAACTTAAAAATGTAATATGCAACTTGGAATGATATTTTCAAGTAAAACAAGAACAAAGTGGTTCGCCTCCAAATGCAAGTTCAATTTAAATTTTATATTAATATTTAATATTAAAGATTTAGATCTTTCTTTTGTAGGTTGTAACACCATAAATGTAATATTTTTGGATTTTTAATGAAAACATTTGTTTTTTTAAGTTCAAAATTAGTTAATCTTTATGCTTTTGGTTATTTTTGGACCAATTATATTTAGTTGACGGTTCGAATTAAGGGTGAAAAATTAATTTTAAAGACTTACTATGTGTCATACTATTATATAAGCCAAAATAAAATTGCAAACTAATATTACTTCATGTACTTGCAATAATTATGATCATGATCTGCACAACCTCTTTCGTTGGTGTGAAAGCTGCAGCGAAAGTTCCACCAAATTATTGCAGAATTACAGAGGTGACTTGATCGATCACAGCTACACTAAATATTGCTAATTAAATACATGAGATATAGCTAATATTTCGTATTACGTTACGTCATCGACGACCGGGAGCATAGTTTCGCGTTATGCAATGAATTATATGATCATTAGCTAATAACGGAAATTATATAGGAAGCGGCTGGACTATTCTTCCACCGCATAACTTGTTGATTATTGGGCAGCTTGGTGAAGTTAATGTTTGCCTTTCTGAATAGATGCACTCCAAATGACAAAGCTTGCGATGGGAGGTAAACAATCGTATAATAAAGTGCTTAGTGTCTATTAGAATGTTTCGAGTGGGGCAAGACAGATAGGGCGTGGATTTAGCGACTATTATTTAATCGAAGCGTGTGAAAATCAAGTACTTTCACTTTCTGTTGACTTGCCAAGCAAACGTCAAAATAAAATTTAGATAATAAAAATTCTTGAAAGTGAGTTAAAAGTTGTTAATTAAAAAAAGTGGACAGGTTTCACTTCCAATGATTACATTTAGTGAATCAGGTTCTAAATTAGTATTTATCATTTTCTGACCGAAAATATACGCTAGATGAATACATGCCAGATATCAATTTTATTAAATGAATTTTCATGTCACATTTAAAAATAATACAAATTGAAATTGTCAATAGTTAACTTATTTTAATGTATTCATAGTATTCTACTGAATTTAGTTGAATATTCATTTGTTGGTCGTTATTTGGCAGTTATTTGTCGCTTTTATATTAAAATCCTTCACTGGTTACAAAGCCAGAAAGAAATATTGATGAAATTTATTGATTGCAATGACATTTAAACAGAAAATACCGTGAAATTATTTAATTGAAAGTTGTTAGAAGTCCACAACTTACATTTGTTACTGAATTTTTTCTAATATTTAATAATTGTTGGCCAATCTGTATTGAAACTGTCACCCTTACATTAAATAT
>JAODIE010004756.1:197627-214377 GCA_027575565.1 Diploeciton nevermanni
ATATATTTAATAGTTTAAATCCACCTTAAAATATGGCAAATAAATAAAATGAAAATCAAGCACCTGTTACATTTATCTATTGCACTTTATTGCCACAACTTTCATCCAATGTATATGTTCCTTGGTGATAAGTTGGCTCAAATGAATGATAAATCAAAGAATAATGAATATTCTCATATTCTGATATTCTCAACAATAATGCAACAACCTGCAATGCAATTTCCATTTTCCATCGCGCTACAACATGTAACTGCCGCATATCGCTATCACTATTTCCATTTATCAATCACCAAGAGACAATAAGTGTGCAAGTCTCATGAGTCTCATAAACAAATTCACTTTCGTTCTTTTGTTCTTTCGCATTGATTCGAATTGTAGGAGTAAACAATGAGACCAAATAACTACATAGAAAAGGTTACATATCTACTTACTTGGAATCGTTTTACACATAATTATCCACATAGCAATTTACACTTGTTTATCAGAAACGATGCCGCTTTGACACTTGACGAAGACGATCTGGAATTTTTCCTTATTGAGGTAGCACTTGTTTACTAATACGGTAATGTTACTGATTACATTGAGTTTTTGGTATTAGCATTGGTGACAAGACACTAGATACTTAATTGAATGTTTGAAATGCTTGGTTGTTGATATTAAGAAAAATGAAATGTTTTCGTTGAGCACTAATATGTTTTTTGGTGTTACGCGCATGAACCCGCGTGATAGACTAATTCAGGTATGGACCCAGTCCATCTAAAAACACACGTTTCATGAAGATTACAATGCGTGGGGTAAACAAATATCAATGTAAACACACAACTAGATGTGTGGAACCATTTCAAGTATTTGATTTTGTTTGTAGTTTCATCATAATGTGTGTATTATCAATTGATATTGACGACTGGAATATATTTACTATCTTTA
The DNA here is from genome assembly GCA_027575565.1 of Diploeciton nevermanni. Taxonomy (NCBI): domain Eukaryota; kingdom Metazoa; phylum Arthropoda; class Insecta; order Coleoptera; family Staphylinidae; genus Diploeciton; species Diploeciton nevermanni. The sequence continues at coordinate 198,555 of JAODIE010004756.1, forward strand.
ATCTCTAATTTATCATACATTTCTACATATTATATATATCATTTCTATCAGATATTAAACTTGATTTCTATACTTTTATTTTAAATTACTAGGTTATTTATTATAATGTCTAAAAAATAAAATGATCCTTCCCATGATACTTCTCCTTGAAATTTTACACCACTTTCTAACCTAAGCATTATAAGTTCTCAAATATATTTGCAACTCTTTCTTCGGGTGTTTTCTGTAACTTACCTTTAAATCACTACTTCATCCCTACTTGTCTCATATAGAATAAATTATTACCTCCAAGTTAAATTGTTGTTTTCTTTCAATATTTTACTGTCTCAACTTTTAACTCACTTTCTTAAGTTGCACATCCAATATTCACGACATAATCAATATTCATTCATAAATGAAAATGTTTGAAATTTCGCCGTCTACACGTGTAACTTATTAAAGGCCACTAACCAACAGGATTATAAACCCACCTCCCGATGGATCCTAACCCGTCCTGCACATCGTCTCCATTGTTAGCAGTCTCAGACGATGTTATGACTTATACCTAGTTGCACGAGTTAGTCCTATCTAACTAAACTGAATACAATTAAGCTGTCAATATTTCTGCAACACCCTTCAACTTAAGCATTCATGACGTCAAAATAATTCAATAATTTCTGCAAAAAGGTATTGCAATTTATGAAGACAGAATGAGTTGGGTTGTAGAATTGTCCTCTACCAAAAACAAGACTCATCGTGCCGTAATTAAATTAATTAAATATCAGCCCTGAATTCGGTTATCACATTTAGATGCAAACACGTGATTTATTATTGGCCTTTCCCTCGTCATTTCCTTCCTATGACAGAGAAACCAACCTATCTCAACCTCTTTTTTGTCCTATTTTAGGATGATGTTAACCTGCAGGCAATTAAGTTAAGGGTTTGATAAATTTGTATCTAGATAAAAACTAAGATAAATTACATTAATTCCTAAAAATAATTTTCTTCTATCCAAATTTCGTTTTATACCCTTGTGAAACATTTTGAAAACATTCCTCGCTTCAGTACACTTCCTTTTTGGCGATATGGAACCTGTCCTCTCATCTGGTTCCGAACATAATCATGATCGACAGAGTTAATTAGGAGGCGGCGCCGGCGGTCTTCATGGTTGCGTTGTTATCATCACACAAATTATGTCTACATTATTGAAAATTGTGCTCAAATAACTTTGCTCTTGTGTTCAATGTATATATAGTACGGTAGAGTACATAATATCAATGTAAGGTGTTCAAGTTTAATGCGATGGCAGGAATCAATTTGTTTCGTTTCAAAATTTAAATATTATACTATGGAGGATAAGCTGAAACGAAGAAATTGTAAATAGGATGTACTTTAGTGTAAAGGTTTAAACTTTTTATAGCTGGAATTTATGACCGTATAAAACTTGTAAAGTTTATATAAATGTTTTGATAATGTTGAAATGGATATCAAATTGTTTTATGTTGTAATAATGTTGATATATGGCAATTTTGAGTTTGCTGCGTCTATTGATGGTTTCAAGTTAGGTTGTTTTATCTATACATGTTAATATTTTATCTATACATACTCAAGTATGGGAGTACATCTCATTTTGCACCAGAGCAGTTAAAGAAGAAAAGATAGTGGTTAAAATGAAATTTCCGAACGCAATTGCAAGGAATTTTCCTGTGTTACTGTTGACAGATACGAAGATAATATGAATTTCTCGTTCATTTCTTCTCAGCCCTAGAAATAGATTGGAAATGTCATTCCCTTATCACAACCAGACAATATACACTGCAGAATTGAAGCAGACATCGTAAGAATATTAAAACTTTCTGTCATTGACAACAATTTAAAAGTCTCCTCCAACTGTATTTCATTTCTTAATTTTCAATTTCCATTTTAATCTCTCCAATTATCATCTCTTTCTTCTTTTCCACCGCTCTCACAACCATCTTCTTCACAGCCGTAGCAAGAATTAATTGCGAGACATACGATGCCGTAACACTTTTGTGGCCTCTCTACCCTCACTCTACTCTGTGCTAAAACATTCGACATAATTTCCAGAATGATTCATTCAAGTTTTGCGAAAACTTTGTGGTTAATTGCCCGACGGTTCGTACAGCCGCCTCCCAAGATTTATATTGCCGCACATCCGGCTCCTAAGCAAAAGGAAGCATTGAAAATTGAAACGTTCCGCAGCAAGAAAATTCCGTTTCGCCGGCGGCGAGATGTGCACGCAAACGTTTTCGATTTCAATTCCTGCCGGATTTCACCATTTTCCATTCCAGCCTACAAGTGTCTATTATGCGGAGTGTCGAACGTTAGCATCAAGCTAAACAATCTTGCGCGTTGACATCTTGCTGAAGGGAAAATTTGCGCGCGGCTTTTCCGTGGCTCTCAATTCACCAAATTACAAATTTACATGTAGATAATGAGGAAGAAAGTAATGAAATGTCTGGCTTCGTAGAGAAGGCGCCGGTGTTGAAATGAGTTGGTTTCATTGTGCCTAAGTGCGCGTATTCAAACATGGCGGAAAATTAGAAATTATCTTGAGTTTAAAATCACATTACTTAAGAGTTTGATTATAATTTGCTTAGATTGGAGAGATTAGCATCAAAGATTAGTTGGCGCAAAATAAACTAAATTAATTGAGATTATCAATCTTCCTGTTGTGCCCGTATACGTGTTGAGTGTCGTGGGGTGTAATTGTGAGTCTTGTTACCCATGCCGCTGACTGACACCGTACTCGACCCCCCACCAATGGCCACTCGGCAGCTGTATCATTTGTTCGAGAGAATGCACACCTATCTCCGGTTTTAAATACAAGCTACGAGTTTTGAACAAAAGTTACTAAATATTTAACAATTTCCTTCCGGTCATTAAGTTACAACTTGCCTTCAATTCTAAATTCCTTCCTTGCACAACACACTGAAATAACTCCGCGAGCATTCAATTAACACGAATATGCGCATTGTTTACAATGTATTGCAACCATCAAAGCGACGCCCGAAGAACCAAACGTCGCCTTCATTTCAGCCCGGTAACCAATGCAAAATGAGAAATAAAACATTTTCGAAACTCGCGCGGCTTTCAGCTTTATAAAACTTCAAAAGACCGTCTTCGAAATATTACTATTTGACGTGGATGTAGTTGAAGGTTCCTAACATATTTCAGTAACATGGCCTATGTCAGTGAGCACGAAGATATACGCCCAGGTACTTGCTCAATAAACATTACAGCGCGCGAGCAAAATAACAAACGCGAGTCGAGAGCTAAAGCAAAGTTAATGCTGCGTTGGGGCATAAATCGTCAGAGTGCTCAAATGGTACAGACAGCCCTACAACAACAGAAAGCCACAACTAAGATAAGCAGAAAGATGACAAAAGTAGTAAATCATCAAAACCAAAGACATCAGATGTTTAGAAGCACTAGAATGAGTATCAGAGAAACAGGAGCAAAATGAATAGATAGAATTTTCAAAATATAAAAGACATGTTTTCCTGTTTTAGAAACTTAATGATATTTTTTTATAGAGTTTTTTGAGTTAAATAGTTATCTTTCAATTTAATCCTGAACACGTTGGCGCCTGAAACAAGAAACGGAAATTAGAGATTTGAAACAAGATATCATAAATAAATATTCGATATTTGCCAACTTGAATATGCTTATTAAGTCACCTTTGGCACTATATTCTGTTCTAATGATGATAAAGACGCAATATACATATACAAATTGTTGAATACAAATGGGACGCATTTTCAATCTGAAACCTCATTGAAAATTCATAGACATTTCATAATTTATTAAATAAAATACAATCGTCATTATACGCCTTCAGAAAATTTCGTCCATTTTTCTACATCCCTCGTTTTGCGTATCTCAAAATTTCATTCCATTTATTCCCTCGAGGTTTCTGGCATTCATAGTTAATGAAGCACAGCACTCGCATCTCGCAAGACGCCACTAACGAATGTCTAAACAAATTTACTGGGAATAAATTACGCCGATCTATCAGCTGCTTCAAAACTTCTCTCCAAACCACTAACATATAAAACACTAGAATTTCTCGGATAAAACCTAGCGAATGTAACGAATGTGCTCATTTCGTGTTCATATAGGCACGAAGTCCTTAAGTGAACCTAAGCCCACCTCGCATAGAAATTCATAGCCCAAAGGAAAAAGCGAAATCTTTTCTTTTGTGCACTTGCTGGCGAATGTATCGAGGCTAAGGTAGAAAGACCCGTGACTAAACGCGGAACACGTTGAGCATATTTCCACCGTTTTTTACGTCTCCTTTATTTCCTTCCGTCGCGCGCGTCCTTTTAAAACCACCACCGTCCTTTCACCCGCTGCCGTACCAGATCGGTTATATCGTTTGGTCCCTTGAATTATTCATCGGAGACTTGGCGTATTTTTCTTCGGTTAGTGGCGTAGGTAGAAACTCTTCTGCGAAAATCTAGTTTAATTAAAATACTATTTGCTTGATTGATTTATAAACGCATTGTTTACAAATGTAATGCCTAACCAGGAACAGTACGTGCATTGTGACTGTAATTATAACTGATTTGTCTGTAGTATTAATGCGAAAAACAGAGAGTTGTTAATCATGCTTTGCGAATTGTTTCAGATGAATAACCTCGTAATCGTTACGTCGATCGTCGCGTTCGTGTTGGTATTGTCCGTCTCGCATCGAGTTGCACAAGCAGGTGAGCACAGTTCGTTAGTGACATATTCATATCATTAAATGCAATAAAATAATTGTGATATTTTCTTAATTTTCGATAATTCCCACAGGAAAACATTGGAATATTATAGCCTACATAACATTTTTGGTTGCAATTGAATATTCTCTAAAAAAATAACTGTTCTTAATACCACAGGAAATTTTATCATATAATTTAACATAACATTCAGGAAAACAGTTGTAAAATATGATTTTTAAGAAATAGCATTGTTTAATTTGATTTATAAGTATTGATACCATTCATTGCAATAATTTTAGTTCAGTGCAAAACTAATATGGTTTTGCCTCATTCCGGAAAAAAATGATTCAAAATAATTTATTGTCTTTATACAATTGTTTATTGTTAAATCAGATTTCTTTGTCCTTTTCCAAGACTGGTTCATTTAGTAATGTTTGACAAGTACGAAAATAATAGTACCACAAATTTTATTATGAAATTAAATGCAAATCTCTACACTAATCTACAATTTCCATATGTTTCCCTGTCGAAAAATATTCCCGGTTGATGCGGTGTTCGCACCGCAGGAAATAAACTCGGTTTTTGCAAAAAGCATCAGAAAACACAATTTCATTCAAATCCCATCCACAAACAAACACCATCCCTCAACAAACCACGCGCTGAAATTTCGACTCTGCAGGCAAATGCGCCATATGGTGTTACTCGTATTTGCAACGTGTCCGCGTCCATCTGCCGACCACGCAATATTAAATTTATTTATGCATGGGCGACCAGGATGAACAGCTGATCCCACAGAATACACCTCTCTACTAAATATACACAAATGTATTCACGAATCTGCTATAAATACAAGTTTCAATTAGTGAAGGTTTAATGAAACTCTTTATGGCAATCACCTGTATTTATCTAAAAACCTTCAAAAGTTTGTTAGTTTGTACTAAAATTAAAGACAATTGCTGTAAAATTAGTTGCGCAGTAAGCCGAGTCAAAATACAACTATTATAAAGTTGTCTTTTCTTTCAAATACTGTTATTACTGTGATAACAGCCATGATGGCGTATTGTTGCGTCTGTTGAACGCGGTCATGGTAGCAAATTGCGGTTGTGCAAACAGCGAATACAATGCAATTGAATTTCTGTATATTTTGCAGGACCATTACATCATGAAGCTGCAACAATGGAGCTGTTCCAAACGTTGCATCGCACGAAGAGGGAAATCTATCCGGAAATCATGGACGACCAGCCGTTGTCGCTGGAGAAAGCCACCGAGGATCAGGCGCAACAAAGTAAATATTACATGCCCAAGGTGTCGGGTTACGTCACAATTCACAAAGAAAGAAATTCAAAGAAAGACCTTTGAGCCGTTCTTTTCTCTACGTTTCTATAGATTTATAAAATTTGCACAGATTTGAATTCGTAATTTGCTCGAGTTGCAGTTTGTGTCGTCGGTGATCTCGTCTACGAGGCCGATGAGCTTGTTCCCGCAGAGCAGCCCTGCCTCAAATGCAAATGCCAACCGCCTGGAGTGCATTGCGAGACGACGCGCTGTGAAAAGAAGCCTGGATGCCGCGCCATCCACAAACCCAACACTTGCTGCCCGGAATACCAATGTGGTGAGTCGAAGCTGGAAGTTATAAAGGAATTGCAAGTTTTGAATTTTTGAGATCGTTAACGATCTTAATGTTTGCCTCTCGTCTGCAGAATGCGATTACGAGGGCAGGACGTACGCCAATGGCGAACGACTGGAGCAGAAGCCAGGCACCGAATGCAAAGTATGCTATTGTCGTGGCGGCGAGGTCCAATGCGCCGAGGTCTCTTGCTATATACGCAACGACTGCGAGGGCAGGCACGTACCTGGCAAGTGCTGTCCCAAGTACGATCATTGCCCGCCGAAAGGTAACGAGAAAGAATCCACAATCGAATATAACTAATGAATAATTCATGCTATTTGCGCAGAGCCATCAAACGTCTTCTTCGCTAACGAAATCAACGACACAAACAAGTCCACCATCAAAATCCTGGGAGATATAGTCCATCCCGCGGCAAATCAACGTCAGCCTGACGAACAGGAGGTAGAGGAAGCGCATCAGGAAATCACAATTCATGAGATAATACCCGAAATCAAAGAGATTCCTATCACAAATTCGCCCAAACGAGAAATCAATGACGTCGTACACAAACAACTCATTGTTGGGGGCACACACAACAGTGATGAGGGAAATAACTCCGGAAGCAATGATTTAGTGCATAATACAGACTCAGATAGTAATGGCAGTGAGGTAGCTGAGGTGTATCAGCATCCTCCATCAGTATTGCGCATTGGGGACAAACTACTCTTCCTTAAAAAGGACGGAGAACTCGTAAACGAGAAAGGGATTAGTACGCCAGCTACAGTTATCACCATAATCGGAGCCGAGGGTCTCCAGCGAGGTGGTATTGAAGCTGAGGAAATTCTAGAGCCAAATAATGACATTAAACAGGGCACGGAAAAAAGTGTCACTAGTTTTGAAGATGTTTTAGAAGAACAGAATGAAGATGATATTCAGACTGTTGCAGAGTCTACTTATATTTTATCTCTAGTCAAGCGACCCAGTAGTACAACAGAAAGTATCTTAGAGATTCCCGATGTCTTCAATTCACGTCTAGATGATATAGAAAGTGGGAATTTCACGGAAATCAGTGCAAGTTCTAGTGACGTAGAAGATATTAGTAGTGCGACAGATACTTTCGATGAGTTGGTGGGTAACGTCACGAATAGTTGTATTGATGGGGAAACTGATGACAACATTGAAAATCCCGAAAATAGGTGAGTAGTATAAGATAGATTTTACGAAAGAACTTTTCTCATTTCTTTTTGTTTCACAGCACAATTCACAGTACAAGTCTAGCGGAAAGTTCTTTCCTTTCTACTTCTTCCACACCAACGAGCATTCTGATGATTCATGAGAAAGAGGAGGTATTGGAATTCAATCCGGAGTATCCGCCGATTCCGGATGTAATGACGCAGCAAGTCGAGGAAGACGCAGGTCCAACGGCGGACGTGAATCCACCACAAGGAAAAAATTTTCTTGAAGTTTTCGAACCAGCAGTCGCTACAAATTCCACCCAAAACGAGTCAAACGCAACATGGTTAAAGAAAACTTTATTAAACCCAGCTGCAACTTTACCGGAGAGTATTCTAACTAGCGTGGCGGAAAGCGACCTCAGTACCACAGCAGCAACGAGGCCAGATGCTTTGGAAGATGAATCAGGAAACGTGGAAGATGAAATAGCGACTACTACTGAAGATCCGGCCACCACAATAACAGCAACGTCGGTTGGCATTCCGGAAACAACTTTCGCTACAGCCAGATCAAAGGAGACTATGGAAAGCATTGAGGACGTTACTAATAGTGGCGAGGAGGTCACTGTCAAACAAGATCATGCTTCAATACTTAATGACGAGAGTAACGCCAGTGTGGAGAGTGTTGGGATGACAGGGACGCTTGTTTCAGGAGAGGAAAGCACCGCAGAGTTGGTCGAAATGCTGCCTGGTTTCAGCAATGTGACATCGGAGACTGTGGAGAGCTCAAGTATAGACACTCCCGAGATTAAACATCCTGATGATGTAGAAATGATCGATGTAGACCTAATGCGTGGGCATAATTCTGACGAGACTGCCAAAAACTCTACGCATGAAGGAGTCCAGAATACAGAATCTACACAAAATCCAATAGTATCATATGATAAATCAAGGTCAAGAAAAACGATCAAACGGGAGTCCAACGAAGATGAATCCATCTTTGAAGAGCTCAACAGAGAAATTGGTCTTGACTCTGGAACAATAGTAGAAGATGAACCTCAGGAACAATCTGCAGAAGAAGCAAAACATATTTTTAAGGAACTAGTGGATGAAGCGACTAGTGGCACAACTGCAAAACCAGTGAATCTACAAGGGACGGCAACACCTCAAACAAGGCAGCAACATCAACAAGCAGTAGCACTGGCGAGGATTGGCGATGCTTTAGCAAAGCTGCAACTGAAAGATTCTAAGAAAGGCGTGGGAGTGAACACTGATGTCCTAGGTATTCTTAGAGATTTCTTTACAGCGCAATATCGTGCGTACAATTAGACTAGCACATCTTTAACATCATTGTGTATCCAATCGCAATGATGATAATTGCAGTGATTTAATTTTAGTGTTTGCGTCTTTTAAGTCTATTAGTCTAAGATTATGTTTAAGTTCACTCTCTACAGTCCAAACTCGATAAGTGTAACTTGAACATGACCAAATATTGATGAACAAATGTTGTAATTGAAATTTCGTTCTAAGTTGAGACTGAAATTACGGCTAGGATGGCAAAGTAAAGAGTAAGCAGTATGAAAACGTAAGAAAGTAAGGAAATTTGCCATACAAGAACAACTTCTTTTTTTTAATCGATTCTTATTCAAGTATTCCATTAGTTAGTTGATATGAGGAATTTTAATGTTATTATTGTTGATACAAACATAGTTTAGAGTATGTAGTGAGTTAGCAGACATTTTATGGGTGTCTGTCAATATGTTTTAGATAGGTTCCTAACTTCCATGATTGAGCTGGCATCAAAACCGAGTGGCTATCTCTATTTTAGTAGCACTAGAAAAACTTATTTATTACTCGCATTTGTGCACGATATCCTGCCACGGCCCGATTATTCCATATTTGTATCGATTAATTGTGAGTTAGATTGAAGTACTTACAATGTAATTGTATAAAGTAAAACATGTACCAAATATATCCTTATTGTACTTATTAATAAAAAATGGTAATATAAACAAATACTTGATAATTTTGTGAATCCAGACATATTTTTATTTAGATATTAATATTAACCTTCCAATGTTGTAAAATAGCAATTTGAAAGTTGCTCCACATTTTCTTCTGTTGCAGCAAAATTATTATAGAATTTCATTTAGAATCTAGCTTTTCCACTTTGCTCTCTGTAAGTTATTTTTATTCTACTGTCCTTGAAAAAATAAAACTACTATTTGATTCCAGCCTGTATATACAATATTTAATTTATTCAATTGTTCGGTGAGGTTACATGAACAATGTACATGACCTTTCCGCAAAAACTCGCAGCCGCAAAAGTGAAAACCGACACCATAAAACATCGCATAAACATGTGTCGAATTCTGCAATGTTCCTCCATTCCACCAACTAAACTCCGATGCCGCCGCTTCCACTTTCCGCCATTCAGCTAGGCGCAGATCAGCTCCATTTCACATCGAACGCTGGTCCACGTATGATATCGATTTAATGCAATACCCATTAGCACTCACCGGTAATGAACAAACTAGGCGCTGTTTGATGTGTTGAATTACGTGCATTGACCAGCAGAAAGCTGTTTGCTTTGCACATTTGTTTATTCGGCGATGGGTAAATTCCGCGCCCAATTAACTGAGCAAACATACAGTGCCTTCATAAACTTGCATGACCCACAATATGAGGTAAACAATGCAATAAGAGGTGGTATTTAATTTGACAAGAAGCCGAAGATAATTAATTAATGATAGTATTATAAGGTGTCCCATTTATGTAATGTGTGTGCTATAGAATTTTCACTTTTAAATTAGGTGTAAATTATTACAAAACATCTATTACAAGCGTTTACCAACATTGTCGCGCTTTGTGTGAAGTCACCGTAAGTTGATTGAAACATTGCAGATTGGACATCTCAATGCAATGACCCAACAATGCTTCTGTTGACACTAAACGTACCTGAGACAAGAAAAACTTGCAAAATGAACTTTGGCCAACAATCATGATGCAAGCGCCGCATGTTCTTCACGTGTATTGCGTATGAAGCATATAAAGTAAGTAAAAACGTTGATTCAATTTTGAATCAAGATATTTCATCATAAAACGCACGCTTTTGGTAAAAAAAATTGAGTTATGCTACCCAATAAGTGCATGACTAGAGAAATAAATGGCACTTTAGTTTGGATGTGCTTTTTCATTTCCAACTCTTACAGTTTCAACAACAAAATGAAGTAAAGCATGTATATTGGTTGCGAATAGTAATATAAGGCATGACAAAAGTGAAAGGCACAAATATGATGATGTTGATGTACATAAAATATAACCATGCTGTTAAAAAGGAAGAAGATAAATGCAATTTTGAGAGATGACCAATTAGTTCTTGAGTACTGAAGTTATTATGTTGCAAGAAAGGATGTAACCTAATAGAGAAATAGATAGTTGAGAAATCTTTGTTGATTTAATAAACTTAATTATTATTAAATAATCAACTTGTGTTGAAATTAAATGCAAGTATTTTTTTAGGAATGAGATGAATATGATGGCAATTTTGTGCATTGGTTGCGCGAGAAGCATGTGAAGTGTAATGTTGAAAAGCAAACGAGATTTTAATCGAACCAGAAATAATTCGAAACTTTATATACAAAGCCTTAGATTTCAATACTTTGAATTTAAAATATTCTGCAAAAAATATTGAACTGTCAATAGATGAAAATAGACATAAAACCTAGAGTCATCCAATTCAAATATATAAAATTGATGTCGTTGTATGATTGACATTTATTTACTTATGGTTCTTATCACTTTGTATATTTAGTTTATTAAATTCGATTGCACTGTTAGTGTTATTTTCATATCAACAAATAATGTTGGTATTTAATATCAGAATGCAAGATGCAGCTAACTTTTAATTAAAAGACGCATCAATTTCAAATTTACTACTTTAAGAGTTGTACAACTACAAGATCTTCCCAATTTCATTTTCTCCACTAAAGCTAGTAGATTATAATTTTATTTGCATTTGCATAGTCTTCTTTGTGAAAATTGGTAGACAACAAGTAATCAATATATGTGATTAAACTAATTTTCTACATCTAGTTTCCACGTCTAAAACTTACATAGTGAAAGGTTACCTCAACTCTTTTCTTTCCCGTCTCCCGGCAATAAATAATTTCAAGCCAAATCTAGAAACCCACTTGCATATTTTTAGGCCCATCACCACAATCTCCAAACCTTCTAAATAAAATAAAACTGTCGACTTTCTCTCAATTCCAATTCAGGCTATATATTTTAACGACTAAGAGACCAATTGAGTATACGCACACTTGCAAAGTGGAAAACCATCTGGCACTTTACACCAACCTCCGCAATTTTCACATCAACCAAATTCGTACCGGCGAAATTTATAGCATTCGTGTTGTACTAAACTCAAGCGTTTAAAGTAAAAGTGAAGGCGAGACGTTAAAATTCATATACAGTAAACATACTCGCTATGCACAACAAAGAAATTCCTTAATGATACTCACAGACTTTCTTCGCGGGCGGCCAGGATAATAACGCACGCACGTGCAATACCTGTTTAGACTGTAAATGCATATATGCACATAGTTACTTTTCCACTTATTATATCGTTTCCATTTACTAAAGTCATTGTAATTGATATTATTGGAAAAATTGCTCCCTAACGATGTCACCAAGAACCTGCTCATGAACAATACGCAAAATGATGAAAACAAAAATTCAATCTAAATACAGTCTATTATAAGTGAATAATATAAAATAACTGCGAAGAATATTATATATCTTTAATCAATTGCAATTTACACGCGTATTCGATCAGCGTGATCGGGCAAAAACTCACGAACTTCGCAACCGACGCTAGCGTCCCAAAAACACCGAGCTCTAATGCCTGCGAATCCTGGAAATTCAAAAACAGTCGAGAATCGTTCTCAGAGTAAGCAAGATCTATTGCGAGTTGCTCTCCTCAGAAAGAAATTCCATATCTTAACCACTAATTCAGCAATACAAATCAAAGCAATATGAAATAATACAAAATTAAGTTAGCATCATCACATCTCCCATACAAATCAATAAAAATTATATAATAATATACCACTAAAAATAATGATTCAATACGACATCCAGTGTCATACCCCAAATTTTCTGCAGACATTTTATTGTTTGTGACTATTAGGATACTGTTGATATTCTTACCACTTCATGTACATTAAACTAATGTATTTCAAGTAATTTATTTCAAAGTTTTTGAAAATTAATGAACATTCTCATGATTCAGCGTTTTTAACTTTTACTTTTCCGTTTTTGCTGGAGATGATATTTGCGAGAATTTATGAACTTTAAGATAGGGAAAATTTAATAATTCAGTTGCAAGCACACGAAGAATGGCAGTTTTATTTTTCACATTTTGATCCTAATTTGATGATAAAGTAAAACTGCACGAAGTTGAGAGAGAATTGAGCGAGCACAATGTGTGGGCATTTTTTAGGTCAAACCTAAATGTGTAGAAGTGATTTAAATTGAAAAAAGTAGCGTAACATTTATATATATTATAAATGTATATTATATCTAACGAAATGAAGAAAGACAAAGCATAGTTTTAATATTCATTATATTTTTAGTCCGGTCTTGCACCAAGCTCAGATAAAATATGCTCGAAAGTGGAAGGAGAATATTGAACAAGTATAAAAGCAAACATGAAATGGTAAGCGTTTGTTTCGCCTTGAGATCGGTTCGCAAGACTCACTGCAGTGCGCAGAGAACTCAAACGGCGAGTGAAAGTAATCAAAACCGATTAAACATCTAAGAGAAATAATTTTCTCAAATAAAAAATTAAAACGATGAAAGTGATCATTGGATTCTTCGCCTGCGTGGCGTTGGCAACCGCAGCTCCCCAAAAAGAAGGAGGTGCCTATACAAATGAAGCTATCCGTCAAGCTCAGAATACGTTCCTGATTCCCAAAGATGCACAAATTCAAAAGGTCAGTGCCTTATTAACTATTATATACGTATTGCATAGAATTTTACAACTAAAACAAGTTTCGCTTTACGTAACTCTGATGATAATTTACACATTACATAAATAATGCATTAAGCAAATATTTAAGTTTGGATTTTCCATTTGATTTCATAAGGTGCAAGAAGGAATTGAAATCGGTGCTTATGAAAGCATCCCCGGCAATCAGCGCATCAACCTGTTCGAGATCCTCGGTGATCAGTTCCCTCCGGAGGTGGTGAACAATCTTCAACAACAGGTCGACCAAGTGGGCCGGAACTAAATTAACATTCGACCATTTCTGCACGTACTTTATATCTTGTTCTCTTTCTACTGCAAAGTTCTTAAACTGACAACTTCTGATTTCGACTCTAGGCCAATTTCAACTTTCCAACAACAACTGGTTCTACTCTTACTCGCAATACCTCTTCAATTCACTGCCTAGCAACCTTTACAACATTTCAAGAAATGCAAGATTTCCCGATTTCTTTTTTTTTTTAACTTCCATCTACTTCATCTACAGGTCTCATGACCATGCAGATAAAGCAATAACCGTTCACCGTATTGGTTAACCGCAATATTGATACTTTAAAAGCAATTATTTATTAAAACTGTACACTCACGTTTTATTCTAGTCCAGTACACAGCTGTATACTTTTTAACAACTTGACTTTCATTTTTATTCTTACCTTCCCTCCATTCTTTTCAGTGTCCAAAACTTTTCTACGGGCTTTTGATATTAGAAAATTTTAAGAAACTTTATCTTGACATTCTTCCTTTTCAAGTGCCAACTTATATTCTTAGTCGTCTTAATTTTAAACATATTTCCACGACGATTTGTACATAAAATCTGTTATTTCTTTATAAAAGCAAGTTAGAAACTTGAATAAAAATGTTTTTGATGAGCATGGCTTTCCTTGTAGATAATAATGTGAAGAAGTTTGCAATAAACGTGTTTAAGCTCCAAGAGAAAGTTTTAGAATCATGTTTAAAATCAATAATCTCATGAACGTATAAACAAAACCTGCATTGTGGATCCCATAACAGCAACTTGCAGAAGATGTAATGATAGTAGATAAACCACAAATATTGAAAGAAGTAGAAGATCCTTCACCACTTCCGCTAATTTATAACAAATCGCAAAAATAGCAGAGATATCATTATGTTTAAGCGTTTTAAGTTAGAGCATTAAATTAGGAAGTAGATAAACAAAATTTGTTTGTTTCGATTATGTCCAAGATAGTATTTTTTTCTTCTTTGATAAAGCTCCTAAATTTGATTAATACTTGCAAGAATGCAAATTGTAAATAAATGTAAGTTAAAACTATTTTATAAAAATATGTACGATTCAAATTATTGGAAAAAAAAACGTACTTGTAGATAATTTTTGTGATATTATTGATTTCGATTTAAGAATACGCATAATTCCGAATTTGTAAAATTCAGAATAAGTGTTGGATATACAATCGATTTTTGAAAAATTCGTCCCAGTATCCATGAAGGTTATTCTTTATAAAACTTGGGACCACGTAGTTTCGGCTTCTCGCTAGCCTTTGAAATGAACGGAGCTGTGCTATGAAGCTTTTCTTGTATAATTCTTCGTCAAAAGGTGACAAAGAAGCGTAAGGACACCAACAGACACCACACCTTGCGCCATCTAAGAAGTACGAAATTATAGTAGTGACCTAGTAGTCCTAGAGTATAACCCTCATGGTAGTATCTATTCTCGTAGTTTCCAGTGAAACCTAGATAGCGACGCGCTCACGAGCGTTCCATTATGTTTTTTTTCTCGCTTTTTCCCGTATAAAAATTTGGAATATAATCAAATCTTCCGTAGAAATAAAAAAAAAAACATGAAAAAATATACTTAGAAATTGATCACATCGATTAAATAGACTATTCCATGGATATGATAAAGAAGAAATTTGACTTCAATTTTAAAACACTTACAATTTACATAGAAATAATTAAGTTACAGTAATCTATAAAGCAATTCTTTAGGTAAAAAATAGAATGCCTAGCATACTAGTATCACGATTATATTTCCCTCTAGAGCCATTTTCCGTAGGCGTGTTTTCCAAAATTGCAAAAATTGATAAACTTTAACATTAGTTTTAAGGCGCTTCTAATAAACTAGGAGATAACTAAATAAAAGTAATCGATAGAACAACTCTTTGGCTACCGACTGAAATACCTAGCGCAACAGTATCCCAGTTGCCGTTTCCTGTAATCGCCGCGCTTGAAGTCGCTGCACGTGACATGCGTGACGGGCTGACCAAATCATTGAAAGCACTGCAGTTGAGAGAGAGAAAGAAAATTTCAATAT